>JAVQJD010024822.1:0-18362 GCA_036023655.1 Nannoperca australis | reverse complement strand
AAAAATCCAAGGGCATTCAGCGGGCATCCATGATGTACGGCAAAAAAACACAGTTGAAGACCCTCAAAGGTCGGCAACTTTCAGTGGACACTTTGTAGGAAGGTCCGAGAACGTAATCGGATACCCGAGGTTATGACCGTGAGTAGGTTAAACTCAGGTCAACGCCAGCTAAGGGGGGGGAGGCCGGAACTTCCAAATTTGAAGATGTTGACACCAGTATCTATAGGATGATGATTGGATAATGTAAAGCCCATCCCTGATTTCCTCAGGGACGTCTTTGCATCAGACGTCTGTTCGTATCCAGTGTCCTTTATGAACCTGTTTTGAGACTTCTGCAGCAGAGCTGCTACGCAGGAGACTAAGTGTTGAAGAAGAGGTTCAGACTCATATCTGGCCCAAACACTGGATTTTTTTCTACAACAGAACACTGCAAAGTCTATTTATCTATCTAGATAGATAACACAAAATGCATAAGGAATACTAGTTTAATAACATATACATGATGAGAGGAGAGGTTAGATATGACTCAATGTCAGAGTCAAAGCCTTGTAGTTTCAAACTTTCTTTTTTATTTGTATACTATAGTTTTTCAGACGCATGTTCATTCCAGATATACAGCTCCTTTGTGTGTTATTGTTTTAAATGCAAAAAATGTGATCTACATTCATAACATTAAAACCACTGTAGGATAAAATAATTAGCTTCTGTAAGCCAAAGCTCCCTCTACTTTTTGTCATTTTTTTAAATCCTGAATCCTATAATGCGCAGCCCAGTTAAGAAAATCCAGATGACTCGCTGAGTTGGCAGATGACAGACAGCCTCAGGGCCACTCTATTACAAACAAACAAATCAACGGCTCCAGCAAACAGCGTCCTGCTGGATATCTCCTCCTGCCAGTCAGCTCCGAGCTCCAAGCCTTTACTGTGTGTGTGTGAGCGCGAAATCAATGTGTAATCATATTCACACTTTCTTTGAAGGAAGACATTGGGGGCAGACATGGAATTGAGATGACCCGCTCTGCGCAGAAAGGGCAAAGGAGAAGCCAAATACATTCAAATAAATTTCTGTCTTTGTTTCGCCTCTTCCACAGTGTCCTGATTCAAAATCTCTCTAGATTGTACTCAACAGAGGTGACTCATTTTTAATCAGCTCGATTAGTGTCACAGAAGAAACATTTGGCGCTGACATAGTTTTTGCACGGTGTGATTGAGTGGATGTATATTGCTTGAGCTATACCTCCCTCCACAGTTAGCCAGCCACTTTTGAAAAAAACTGTTTTTTTGTGCCCTCTCACAACAGAAAGAGCTAATGTGTCAAACCAGTCCATGATAACCGCTATGATTTTTCTTCATCTAAATGTTAAGCATTGTCTTTTATTCTAATTGCCTTGCCACAGGCACTGTTGCCTCGTGCTGTTCTCATTACTTACTTTACCCTGAGCCATAATGTGGCTAGCTGCCCCCACATATCAGCCTTGGGGGCGGGAGCAGGGTGCGCTGTGTGCTGCAGTTCACATGCCAGTGATGGACAGGGACATCATGGTAATGACTGACAATGTGTGCATTAAAGTCACATTTTATTTCACACATTCATCATCACTTAATCGCATCCAAAGCATAAACTGGATCTACAGGATAAGAAACAATTCAGTACTGCAGCCACAGTGGGATTGGAACCTTTGCTTCAGCAGCGGAATTGACATATTTTATTCTTTACATTATAAAGGGAATTACTTATTTGTTAGTGGCATTACTATGTACAACATAGAGGTATCAACAGATAGCAGTGATAAGCCTCTGTTTTTGTTAGCTGGACCTGTGTTTGATCTAGCTAACCTTACTGATTCATCAGCTTGTGTCTGTCCAACTTAACGCTAACTACCAGCAGTTCTGGATGAATGAAAACCCTGTTTACGAGCTTCAAAGTTGAACATCTTACAGCAGATACGTTAGATACTGTAGAAAAACAGCTCTAGCAATTCCACAGATCACAGCCATTAAGTATTCATCCCCTATTTCCATCCCTTTTAAATTGCAAGCGCCAGTGAAATGTGTGGAGACAGCAGCTCGCCCAGCTCAATTATTCAAAACACGCCAACTGTATTGTGGCTAACTGAGGGCTTGAACATGATTATGCACATATATTTCCTTTGTACTCTGTGTCGCCTACCTTTAATCACGATCAGCTTTGTTGTCTTTTTTTTTTGCACATATACATGCATGACTATGGCTGTTACAGGGTCAGGGAGAAGGCTGCTGAAAGACCCGATGCCCCCTTTAATAACATCCATAAATAATCTCTTTAATATGTATGCATATCATATACTTTATCAAATTGAATCCCTCTGGTTTTTGTGATTTAGCATCCTAAAGATTAACTCAATAATAATCATTTTGGGAGGCAGAAAAAACAGTTTTGAATATAATTCTTTATAGTCAAGGTCTTTCAACTGCGGGCTAATCCTGGTTGCTGGAGGGAGAATAATGTATGTCCTCGTCATCAAGAGTTTATAGGTCCATATCCAAAGCGTGTATGACAATCTAATGACACATTAAAGATTATTTTGGAAGCTAAAAGGTTAACTGAAATCTAGCTTTCCTCTCCATCAAAATTTTGGGGGTAGTGTTAACTCCAGTGTCTCATTATAGTTATATTAGTCTGTGGAAATATTGTACACCTTACATGCACATAGAGAAATATTCACCAAATTTATTGACACTATGAACAAGTTACGTGGCTTTTCTTAATTTAAAATGATGACAGAGAGAAATCTGTAAATTTTATCTATTTTTCTTAAATGATATCAACCCTACTGGTGACACCTTAGCCACTGAGCTGAGCCAACACACATGCATGCATGCATCCTCTGCCTTCATTTACAACTTAAAGTAGATATTCAGGGCGGACATCAGTCATTTCCCCAGTCCACTCACACTAACTCCTTTCTCTTACCAGTCAATATATTTCACTTTTCCAATTTCATCCAGCACTCCACCCATCTGGTCTCAGACTTGTGGCTCATGATAGGGGGAAAAAACATTTAAGGAAATAAATAGACCCCTCTGTCTCCCTCCATTTCACCATCACCTCGGGAGATAAGAGGATGGAAACAGTTTTCTCTTCTTCCAAGTTATGAAAATGAATGATGCTGGAGGATAGGGAAGATTTGAAGGCCGGGGCCTACAAGATGTTGCAGACTACTGGCCCAGTAAACTATATTCAGCCATATTCAGAGAAAACTTGAAATGTATCTCAATAGCAAACATGCCAAACTGCTCCATTCTTTTCGTATTAAAATGTGAGGATGAAAGTAATCAAAGGGAGATTGTTTTAGTGCCTCTTTGGCGGTACGTTGCTTCATCAACCTAATTAAGTAGGTAACATAAAGCGAACAGAGTGATACCCCATAATGCACTGCAACAAGAAACCTTGCCACCACAAATCTGAAAAAAGTACTAGATGATGCATTTTTATAAAGTTCAACGTGAGCTGTGAATATCAAAGTATGAGAAGTGGTAGATTGTTGAAAAATGAAATTCCCGTGCAACGCGGGAAATGTGATACCTTCGTTCTTACCTTCCTCCCACCCCTGGGGACTTCCTGACTTCTTTGCTTTTTCATTCCTTTCCTCCCCGGCAGCCACAATGCTCCATGTGAACTCTGGGATACCCTCCAGGTGCTGGTCACAAGTTCCGCTATTGCCAGGACATCGGAGATCTGGCAAAATAAGAGGCGTTTAAATATGAAGTCGCATCTTTGGCTGGTAATATTTACACAGAGAACATATTGTAAATCAATCATAAATGATAAAATCATAAAAAATGAATGAGTATTATTTAAAACAAGTTTCAACATATATATTCAACAGCAATCACTAAACATTCAAACTAAATTGAATATAAAGCCCAATTTACTAGAATTGGATTAGTCCAAACCTATTGGGAAAGAAAACTGAATGCACTGGCAAAATATTTGTATGAGTGCTTCAATAATACCAGGCAAAGATGATTGAAAATATAAAATGCAACTTTTTTTTTGCAACTTAAACTGCAAAATCTGAGGCCAATGGTGGCGGACTTTCTAGGCCCCTTACATTTAATTTAAACGTATTGACAGGGGAGAAAAAGTGATCAGGTAAATAAACATAATGTTTCTGCAGCACTAGTTTTGGTCACTTTTAAGTACTGCTTCTTTAACTACAGTCTAAACAGACTAATTTGGGAACTGTCGCAAAAATCGAATACTGCTAAAAATACCACTTTATTCCACATTTTACTACAACTTTAAAGCACCAGATAGAAAATGCAACTGCAGGCTCAGGGAGGAAGAACCTTGTCAGTTGGATATTTTGTATTCTCCGGTTTAATGGCCTCGTACTTTCGACTGCACAGAACATTGTTGTGTCAGTCCACAAATGGCAAGAAATAACAGCTTTAATAGCAGCTGCACTCTTACTGCAAGGTGCACTCTTTTTCACTGGGAATGGATTGTTCATGTAAAAATTGCTGCTGTCTAGGATAGGGCTGGGTGCAAAAGGAGTTATGGTATTACTGCTGTAATACCTTCCGTAAAAATTAGCTCGGAGAAGATATTAAGGGTCAGCTCTCCTCCTACTCATCCTCTCTCTGTCTCTATCTTTGCCTCCATCTGTCCTTCCCTCCCTGTGGACAGACCTTGTGTAGACTCATCCCTGTGGCTTGCTAAATCACTGTTTGAGGGAGCTTGGTCACTTTCAAATGACATCTCTCGCACTAGGCTCTGAAGGAGAGGAACTAGAGCGTTCATCTTTCTGTGTCTAGCTACCAGTTTCTTCCACTATTTTTGCTTTTTCTACAATAACACAAGTGGACAGGCTGAGTCTAACAGAGTGATGGACTCGATCATAGCCACCAGGATCGGTCAGTATATGTAACTAGTATTTCAATAGTTATCACATTAAAGCTATGAACCCTGCCATGCAAACATGTTTTTCTGATAATGCTAATTGCATTAGGCTGACAGCTAAAACTAAAAAGATCACCACAACTAACATATTCACATTTTTGCATGATTTATTTGTGCCTGTGGTTTAATTCAATTTGTGCAATTCTGTGCACCAGAAAGGTCACCAAGTGAAGTGAAGCAATGTTTCTAACAGCAGCGTGACTACAACTAATTATGTTAGCGCTCATAAATGAAACATCAATGCAAAGAACAATAAACCTGACCAATGACCCGACCCCCTCCCTTCTCATATTTTGTAGGACTACATTAAAATTGGGATTCAAAGATTCCACATAGCTTTAGGATATAAAATTTACACATGACGGTCCATTTTTCTGTTAAGGATGTGGCTGTAAGGAATACACATTAACATGATAAATAATATACACTAAACAGGCTTTTGCAACAGTATGCAAAATCTGAGTTCTGATTACTGTTGTAACAAGAGTATAATTGCTGCTGTGAGGAAGTAAATGCAGGTCTATGGTGGTGTTCTACCTCTGTGTTACCTGCACCCCACCAATATAGGTTTTTGATGGCTAATGATACCAGCAGTTAAACTGAAGATACAAAACATATAGATAATTGTTTTTTTCTTCAATTTTGTTTAGTTTTTTCCCCTGTAAAAAAGTTTCTCATAGTAAGTTGGCATAGCAATGTGATAATCATAAGAAAATAAGAGGCGTTTACATATGAAGTTGCATCTTTGGCTAACTTAACAGAAACATGTGAAAGCTGATGACTGATGATCTGAAATTAAAGTTAATGTTAAGTTAATGATGCCTTATAGCAAATCTTTCACATGTATTGTACACAAAACATTATATGGTCCTAATGCAGTCCTACATCTCTCTGTTGGGTGCATAGTGTGGTGGTGAACATGTAGTTACTCTTCTTTTAACAACCTGACTTGTCTTGCTAACTATCACCTATGCTAACTATTATAAATTCCTGATTTTACCAATTGTTACCATGTGACATCATCCTGTGAATAGTTACGTTTCTGTCCAATACTCCATTCTATTCTCCTGTATTTTCAACATCTCCACTGCATTATCAAATATCCCTCTCTATTAACAGAGATCTCCTTAATCTCCCTAAATATTTCAATCTACAGTATTTAACATACTGTATGAGACTTAGAATGCTGTTTGAACGAGTTAGCAGTGAATTGAAACTGAATGCTTAAAAGGAGATTTACCTAATGAGGTGGCATCAAGGCTGCATTAGGCTGCTCTTAAATTACATGGCTGCCCACTTGAGGAGGCAGCTGCCTTCAGAGGAATCATAGTGGCAGTGGTTCCCAACCACTTAGTGGCAGTAATGGTTTCCATGCTTAAAAAGTAGTCATTTGGCAAAAAACATTGATTCCAGTAGCTCATCGACGCTGGAACCTTGAGGGCTGATGAGATGTGGAGAAGTTCAAGGTTGTGGTGAAAGCTCATTTCATTTCTTTCAATAAATGTCTTATGTTGCATGGGTGGAATGATGCAATGCATTAGGCTGACCGTAAATGGAGGCTTTAAAGTTGCGCTGAGCTGGGATCAGCATAGTTGTTCTGTCTCATATAGATGCAAAGAAACACATTCACTTTCCATTCAAGTTTCCTTTGATTGCTTCATTCACCAGCGTTTGAAAAAAACGTCATCAGTAACTACTAATATTCATAAAGCTTTACTTTATTTTACTTAATGTTAATCTATCGTGTGCTGTGAATCAACATATGGGTCATAGAGGCTTTCAATCATTTCCATCTTGTTGTTTGTTTTGGAGTCTGTAACCAAAATAGTACACTTTATGCCCAAATGTTCCAATGAAACTGTGCTTGAAATGAAATATGTATGTGTAAGCATGCATGCATGCATATATGAGTATGTTTGAGAGTATTTTCAAAAACTGGTTCCATAGACATATTTGCATACTTTACACACTGGCGGAAACTAACACAGACACAAATTTCAGAGCTGTCTCCTCACATTTTTTCACCCTCGGATATCAACCCAGTATTCATGGTCGCAGAAATGCACTTGGCACACTGACGAGCTAAGCACTTCCGTGTGCTGCCAAATGGGGATGAGAGATATGATTCAACTGTGGTGGGCAAGATGTGAATCTGTCATCCAGCCTCGCCCACCCCCTGCATGTACAAAGTGACCAAGTACTGATGACTTGCCAAATGACCAGGGACAAAGCTGTTATGGCCCATTCATTCACAGTCACATCTTTGGCAGTTTTCAAAATCATAATATTCTTTAAATATGTAATCATGTCCTTTTTTGACATTACTAAGCATGGGTTCATTTACTTTCTGATTAAGCCATTGCACAGTTTAATCAAAGCAACTAGAGGAGCTATTTAGAGAAATGGCAGGTACCATCAAAAAAATCCCCTTTGCGTCTGCCAAAAAGTATCCTTGGTTGCCCCCCAATGTTTTGACAGAGCACTGTTAATTAGGTGCAGGTCATGACAAACATTCTCCTTGTTAAAAAGTTTGTTTTAATATGTGTCCCCCAGCACAGAGTAATTACTGGAAAAACTGTTTGAAATTGAATCAGGTGCTCACTGTGAAACTGTAATATCTCTGAGAGAAGAATTTATGTGCTTCATTTTTGTTTCTACTTTGGAAAACCTTCTTGTGGCATGAAGAAACCTACTGAAAATAACAATTCTTAAATGTCAATGTACTCAAGCAGTACTATATATATAACTCCAATTATCTTTGGAGTCAATGTGACCCCATTCAATATTTAACATCTCTAAATAAATGATTGACATAATTTCTTTTGTTTAAATTCTATGTATTTTCCTAATTTAATGGGGACAACTGTAAACATAAAATTAACATGATGCTATGTTTTCATTGTCCAGTACACATTTTGTAAATATCACTGTTCTTTGAGGGCCCCAGGCTGCTTTAGCAGTGTAATACATACAAGAAATGTAAATATTTTACATAAATTATTTTAGGTTGTTTTGGTTGAAACTGAGGTCACTATCACAAGCAATTTTAAATGCTTTAGGGCCCTGACCTAACATAACCATACACGTAGTAGTGCGAGATCCCCTGATAGTCCCCACATCATGGGTTGGGGCAAACACGTAAAATCTTGCACCTTAGATTTCTGAACTAGTGATTGGATAACCGGTTCATTTTAGTAACTTAGTTCCTTAAATCTCTCTTAGTAAGATTAACTACTCTTTTTTGAGTCATATGTTCATTTCTTTCAGTGGGGGGAGAACGACAACTAATTTCTGTACAATACTGAGCCTGTATAGCTGTCACATGAGAAAAACAAAACTCATGCATTATTATTGCTGCGCATGCGCGGCCAAAAAATGAGGGAATAACTCTGAGACGACTTGTTACTACTAGTTCATACCAAAGAATAGTTCAAATGAACGATACGCTCATGATCGACACATCAACCAGTTCTCTTCATGCTCCATGTGCTCTCTCTCAACTGAAAATTACCTCTAAGCAAAGGTTTTCTGCCAGGTTTTTGTTGCAGCTCCTTGAAAGTGAAAGTGAGCTAGAGGAAAATGTGTCTGAGACTGAGGAGAATGGTGAGGAGTACCCTGATAATGAGGCATTCTCCTCTGATAAGAATTAGACCCTTGGGGTTGACCCTCTTGTTGTCTCTCAACCACCATCAGATTCTGTTCTCTTTCAGCTTTCAGGAGCGGACACGTACCCTTCCAAAAATGGAAAGTTATAGTACTGTGAATATGATCAAAGGGGTTCCAGGCCCCACCAGATATGCTGTCAGTTGTGCCCAAGACATAAAATCAGCATTTGAGCTCTTCATAACACCATCTATTGAAAAGGATATACTTGAGATGACAAACATAGAGAGGAGGTGTGTGCATGGGGACAGTTGGAAAGACTTGGATGTGGCCCACATGTAAGCCTAAATTGGGTTGCTCATATTGGCAGAAAGGACCAAAGTCAAAAGGCAAAGCAATACCAAGCCTGTGGAATACTAACACTGGAAGAGCAGTATTCACAGCCCCCATGTCTCTGAAGACATTCAAACAGTCATACGCTTTCATGACAGAGAAACAAGGCAGGGCCGATGAGGGCATGACAGCAATATGGGATGTGTGGGACAAGTGGGTACAGCGAATGTAATCCAGGCCCCCATGTGACTGTGGATAAATGTCTGGTTGCATTTTGTGGGTGCTGTCCCTTCAAACAGTACAAAACAGTATCAAAATTGTCCACTGTCCAGCTATGCCTGGAATATGCAGGTGTACAATGGGAAATCCCCTGGGGAACTTATATATAAGTTCATAAGTACTCGCAGTAAGCGAGAGCAAAATGTGGTAATGGTTAAGGAAGGTATTTATGCAGGAGGGTGTAGTGTCATGGTTACATATTTAGGTCGTTATATAACGACAATTCACTAGCAAGGACCACAACCTGACTCGATACTTTGAACAGAGGTAAAAGTTAAATGTTAAATTGATTGATGATGATAACGATGATGGAGTGGTGTGGGGAAGCTTTGTGGGGGACATCCGCCGTGTCACCTGAGTACAACAGAGCCCCCCAAAATTACTTACATTACTTTAGAAGAGACAGATTTGAGATCTTAGAGATCTGACAGGATTTAATGGTGGTACGCTGGCGAGATCCAGCGGCCCATGATTTGAATTAAGTGTTTGGGGATGCCATTGCAGGAGGCTGAGGTAGCGGCTCCGATCTGAGTGACCGAAGTAATGGACGGGAGAAATGCCAGAAGAGGCTAGTATATTGCGGATATGGTGGTGGAACCAAACCGAGTGACGACCTGCCCGGATTTGGGGATGAAGAGAGGTTCTGGAAAAGCTATGCTCCGGGACTTCCGGGATTGTAAGTAGTTGGCCGGGGGACGCAAGACGTTTTTTCAGAAAAACATAATAATTACTTTTATGAACTATGTGATTCATTCAAGTTGTCAGTAGAGTCAGTGAAAATACTGGCCCTGCTTTATGTCAACATTATGCAATAGAATATTTTAGCGTGTTCAATGAGTGAATTGAAATACAAGCTAAATGAAGAGAGTTGCCATGTGCAGTCACAGAGATACTATTTCAAAAGGTTAAATTGTTTTCCTCGCCAATCTACACACCATTAATTTTTATCTCATTTCATTTTATCTTATCTGTAGAATGTAATTCCATCAGTCCTGTAACCCAATACATTATAAATGCTTCCAGCAAACAATATTGATTGTTATCACATTATCATTGTTTTCAGTGGATCTGTTGCTCAAACCTGGTTTTTCGTAGGCCCAGATCAATGGGCTCTCAGCACACCCAGCTTTGATGATAATAAAAGGCAATCTATGCATTCTAATACCCCAGAGATGGTGGTCATTGGTTGCGGTGAGGCTCAGGATGCGACAAAGCATTACGGGGGGCATACTGATGCAAGTTTACAGCAAACGTTTAAAGATTGTAAATCTATGAAGCTCAAAATGCCCAATTATTGCTTCCTGCATGTCATTTCTTATTAAAAAAGAAGGAAATTATGAAGTTAATTTGAAACCAGAACTAACCTAATGTGACCCAGCCACCATGAAAGGAAAACTGCCATGCAAAAAAAGAAACAAAGAGGACAACATAAGAGCAATGACTTGTGACTCGTCTTTCTATGTCTGCCTACATTGAAGATCAGGGTCAATACTGTTTCTAATGGCTTCTGTCAACAAAGTAAGATGGATTATTCATATGTGCTTGTAATTTCAGCGGCCCCACTTGTAAATGCAGTGGAAGTTATTAAAATAGCAGCCACATCTTTGTGTATGATGCCAGTTTAACATAAGTTCGTTATCCGATATATACAAAGGCAGTCGGCCACTGTAAACAAGTCTTGTAAATGCTGTTGCCCATACAATGAATGTGCTCGAGTGCTTTAAAGGAAATGAATTAATTGTAAAATCTTCGCCTTGTTAGTAATTAAGCAGAAAATTACCAGAGTTGCCACTTGTACTGTTAACAAGAGTGTTTGATTGGTTAATGAGCCTATCACAACACTACGACCCTGACCTCATTCATCAAACAGAGCAGAGATTGAGCTGTGTGTCCTGTTACACAGCCGAGGGTTAATGAGATGCAGGGCCAACTGTGACCATCTTAATTTTGTATATAAATGAACAAGTCAATTCCCAGTAGTGTACAACTATGTGATTACATGTTTAAAAAAATGAGATGCTGGATTTGCATGGGAGTGCTTTTGACATCCAGTAAATTACATCTAACGATGCATATCTCTTTGTGGATGGAGAGTAAAAACTGTGCGGACAAATTTCCCCCAGAAACTGAGATGATGAATATGTTTATTTCCTGATTACAATGAGATTGTGTCTGGCTAAGCTTATTTATGTATCCATCTGACTTTTTATGGCTTGGGTATTCCAGGCAAGTTCATTTCCTCTTAAGGGAGCTGGAGCCATCCTGTCAAATACATTAAAATGAATAGATGAGTGGCAAACGGCATGTTTGACAAACAGCAGGTATAAGAGGTGTCTTAAAGAAATGATTGAAAACACTTAAAATGCTGATATTGTTGCTGGGGACACAAATTAATAAGGAATTGCATATTTCATTGCATATTACAAAGGCGGGGCGCTGGCAGGGGGTCAAGAGTAATTCTTCACAACAGACCCCATTCTAAGGCCGTGAAGATGTTGAAGAAACTACTGACAAAACCAAAACCAATAAATGCCTTTGGCATTACTGTATGTTCCTAGTCATTAAAACAGTTTGAGAGTTTCCCATTGTTCCGGTCAATAGCCAATCTGAGTCATTCTTAGCAGCAGCAGTAAATTCTAGTCACTAAATTCTGTTAATTTGGCCATTGAATTTTCATCCAGAACAAGACACTTCTTTTTCAAATTGGTCCCACGACCCAGAATCTCTCAACAATTGAACAACTACAAAAGCATCTGTGGCATTAGAGTGAATTCAGCAGCACAGACAACAATCAACTGCAACCAGAGAACCCCAAACAATGGGGGTGTACTGTATTTTATCCTACAATGTTACTCTGATTTTTTTCTGGTTGTCTTGTTTACATTAAAAACTTTGCTTTTTATATTCCAGCCACACTGAGCAGATGTTTCCATTAATTGCATTATTTTGTATTTTTCATCATGTCATTCAAATAGCTGTCAGACATAATCTCCAATTTGATAGACTACTGCTGTGATATCAACACCTTAGTGTGGAGAAGAATGTCAGTGAGATTTACTGAGAATTGGTGTTAAAGATTTACTGTCTTTTATGTTATACTAATGCAGCAGTATTTGAATTTCTAATGGACTTTAGATATTAAGCTTTTGACTAAAATCTGACTCAGATTGCTTATTTGTTTTAACCAGTCACATGCAAACAAATGATTCAAGCTACCCTACACAGCACGAGAAAGCTGTGCAAATCGAACTCTGTGCACACCAGTAGGGGATGGAACGGCTGAATGATGTGACTCCAGGAGGATGCCATATTTAAGCACCTGCAACACTGCTCTATCTTATATAGCTGCCCGCCTTTTGCAAATGTGCTTTATTCCACTGCTGTGTCTCATTACACAAGAACAGCACTACCAGCTGAGTGAGGCAGATGTTCTATTGTAGAGCAAGGCAACTCCTCAAGTGGCTAGCATCCATCTGAGTGCCTCTGTTACAGCTGGCAGTCACAGCTGAACCAGGACAATCCATCTCGATGAGGGGAATAGGTCTGAAGTCAGAAAGATGGCGGATGGGAAGGGTTTTGCTAAACTGAATATGGCAACAGGCTGCCCTGCTGCTTTTCCCCAAGGGAAGATGACACACTGTAGATGAGAGGCTGTCAAGAGTTCAGGTCAAGGGGCTCTGATGTTACTGACATGAACTGACACACAGTGGCAATGAAGTCAGTTTAGCAGCACTGAAATGCAAATAAGAAAGGTGGCTTACCCTGTAGCCCCTGCAGCTAAAGGCTGCTAATGGAAGCAGGGAGGCAGGAGGGAGGGTATGAGTCAGCTGGTGGCGAGTGTCCAGTCGTTCTGTGTTGGCTTTTGTGGTAGGTAATGTGCCAGCGTACAGCAGATGCTGTAGGGACAGCTGAGATCTATCACTGGAGCCTAAAGCCCAGTTCACCATGCCAGGTTATGGAGACCTTTTTCTCTGTGTCCTCTGAAGCTGTCCAGCGTAACACATGTTACACTGTGCCCTTTGCACTAGAACACTTAGTATACCTTTGCTTTAAAAAAGGTAATTTTAAATGTACCTTTTATCTTCTTCCATTACTATAATTTTATTATTGATGTCACTATTATTACTACTACTATTATTTATTAATACTAGTATTATCATTGTTATTCTAATCCCATTGCCCTTTGCACAAGAGAGTAATTAATCTCCAACACATTACGCCTTTATTTTGCACTTCATCTAGAAACAGACTACTAATCAATAACCCCACCTACCCACTCACTAGTCTCTCTGCTTATTCATTTTGTTCTTGTTCCTGGTGTCCTTCTATTTTAATTTATCTGGCTGCTATGGCGATATAATTTCCCTTCTGGGATTAATGAAGTCAACTATATATCTATCTATCTATCTATCTATCTGTAATCTATTCATCTATTCAACCAACCAACCAAGAAGCATCAAAATGTCCTCATTCTGAAGGGATTTTCTCATCTTGTGAAACAGTTGGTCCCCACAAGTATAGGAATCCAAGGCACAAATATGCCCACACATGCAATCTGTCATTATTGAAAATACAATATAACAAATAAAAGATGAAGTAAAATGCAATGCATTTGTTCTTGTATGTTCAATCAACATTTTGGCAAACTCCACAACATTTGCGGTAATCACAATTTAATTTGTTTCACTGAACTGTGTCGTTATTCATATGGAGCATTTGCAGTCATCTGGCTTTTACAGTCCAGATGTGATCCCTCCTGCTCCAGCCACATCTCGCTTGGTTCACTTATCAACAAACATTGGAAAAAACCCCTCTTCTTCTGGTTTGCTAAAAACCTCAAGATGAGAGGTCAGAGCAGTCATCTTGTGAAATAATAGAAAATGTGGTCGGCTTGGGCATGACGGATTGATTGATTCAAAAATGGTAGGGAGCTCTGTTGTCTAACTGACACCAATTACAGGTTGGTCCACTGCAGGCTTTCACGGCCCCAGCCAGCTATAGCAAGGTCCCAGGGTGTCGCAGTCAAGGATGTGTTTCATAAACAGTTGGGTGACAGTTTGGTGCTGGTGGGACTTTGAATCATCACTTACAGGATGACCTCCCACCCCTCCAAGAGGTTGGAAGGGGGCAAAAAGGAAGCACGCTGGAGCTGTCGCCACCGAGTGATGGGAATGGGCTTAGAGAGTGTGACGTAACACAAGTGCACACATGCGCCTCTGGGCTTACTTACACAGAGGGTCATACCCAGGACTATAATACTGGGCTCTGGTCCTTGGATCCCTTCATTTTATTCTAACGTCGGTTTTGACTCAGCAGTGCCAGCTTTAGTCATTCCTCAAACCTTTTTCTCCATCTATCCCTTCATCCTTCAACATTATATTTAAATTTAGAAAGACGTGCAATGTTAATTGTCTATTTTAGCCTTTGAAGCTGGTGTAGGAAATTACTTGGATGAAAAACTACAGTCCTGCTCACACCTCTACCTTTCTCTCTCTCTCTCTCTCACTCCCTTCTTCTCAACAGGTTTGCTGTCTCATCTTCTTCGAATGCTCCACCTTTCACAAGTCCTCACTTGATTAAAAGAACTCAGAATCTAGTCATGTTTTGTCATACAACAAATGTACAAAATTTGCCAATGGTGAATGGTGGAAGTTCCAGCCTTTTAGCAGAGTCCCTACTCCAAAGTTTAAAATGATCACTTATATTTTGTAAATTGTTTTGCTGATGCATTATATTTAGTATTTATTTTTTAAGGTGAGTAATAGAAGTAACAACACATTTGTTTTACTAATTGCAGTAAAGTGCTTGTGATTATGGCTGTACCAGTAGTTGACTATCAATATATAATCTAATCTAATAATCTAATCAAATAGAAGCCTCCCACATGCGTACATCAGTTCTCAACATAAATGCGTCTTTTAGACTATATTCTGTTCTGTTCGTAATCTGTTATTATATTAACAGTGTAACTGATGCTATTTACGAGAGCAATTCTCACATGCTGACATGGAGTCAGGATCCAAATTATAAGGTGATAAACCCTGTCCATATATATAGTCCATGCTATATAGCGAACTGCAATCCACACTTCGCTGTAGTAGTAGTTATAGAAGCTGAATGTATTATCCCAGTCTCTCTATTCTGTTTGGCCTTTAAGGTTGATTAAATATTTTATTTCTGTTCTTGTGTTTCTTACAGCTTCAGAGGACTGAATGTTTTTGTAACTTTAAATAAAATGAACACTTGGCTCTTGCTACCTGGATCATTTGAAAACAGAGAAAAAAGTTAGTCATGGTCCAGAAACTGTGGGTTGTCTTTCCTGTTTTATTTTGTAGTTTTGGGTCAGTTTCCTGTCTTTGTCTCGTTTCCCTCCCATTTTGATTAGTCACCTGTGTCTTGTCACCCACCTGTTTCTGTTCCCATCGTTTGTCTTGTCTATTTAGTCTGGTGGTCTCCTTTGTTCTGTCTCGATTCATTGCGTTTGATGTCCTGCGTTTTCATGTGAGTTTCCATGTAAGTTCCCATTAAAAGTTTTGACTGTTCCTCTTTGGCCTACGTCTGCTTCTTCGGTCCCTGGTCTCCCGAGTGTGACAGTTAATCAGCTTTCATTACTTTGGAATTAGTGTCTAATATTTTGGTAAACTTTGCCGCAATTTTAAATGACTTTTGCAAAAAATAAAATAAAATAAAATAAAACTACATTATGGATATTCATCATAGTTAAATAAATCCAAATCTAGTCGTCTTCAAAGACTTCTGCTTGACGTCCTCTCTCTTCACCCAGGCTTCTCTGTGCTGGACCATCAGTCATCCTGGGACCTCTCTCCCTCCCAGATGCGTTCTTCATATACGTTACAATCTATTTATGATTTTGTCATCCTGAGTGTCCATACTGTAAATGTATATTGTTGGTCTATTCTGTACACACTATATTTCTTTCTTGTCTGTCCGTCCTGGTAGAGGGATCCCTCCTCTGTTGCCCTTTAATTTTCCCCCCCTTTAAAAGTGTTTTTTGGGGAGCTTTACCTCATCTGAAAATCTGGACTGCATTCCCATAAAAAATATTTATTGGCATTATTCAGCTTTTTAAGCAGTTTTTGTACACATGGACAATTTGATGTCACTTTTGTTGTACAATATACATTCTATACACATATTGAGAGAGTAGGTACATTTGTGTATTTTTATGCTTATTGCTTTACTTTATCTGCTGTATTTTGTTACTTTCAGCACTTTAACCAGCCTGGTTCCCCACAGAAATTAATAATGGCTAATTTTATAAGCACTGTGGAACGTTCCAGGTGTGTTATTAGTAGTCCTTGGGTCCTTGAGTGGGTCACAGACCAGCTGATCAACAGACACCCAGTTCTGTGACGGTGCCAGTGCTGATGGTAGAGGGCAGACGAGACAGAGATGTTTATGTGTGCTGATGGAGAGCTGATGCCAGTTGCCATGGCCAATTGGGAGCAAAGGATCTTTGGAGGACAGAAGCGCTGCAGCCTGTCCATCTGTCTAAGGAGGGCTGACAATGTCCGACTCACCTGATGTGGGCACAGAGTCATTGGGAAAGCTCAGGTCGTCCTCGGCTACCCAGGAAAAGCTCCAGTACCCTCTAGGAATGCCAGCAGCCCTGCCAGTCAGTGGTTCACCTGCAAAAACAGAAAAGCCCCACTTTACTTTCAGAGCACATGTCGCAGGGAAATAGATGAAAAAATAAAACTTATTAGAATTTTAAGGAATTCAATTACATAATAATGGCTATGTGCTGTGTTGGGCTGGCGGGTTGCCATTGATTTGGCATCCATGCTGAGGTCCCATTTATTTGGTATTCCAACTCACAAGCCTTATTAGCATCTCTAAATGTTGTTTGGCAATCTTACAGTTTTAAACCACTCATTTCAACGCAAATCCCTTCCCACGAGCCGCTTTACTATCTAATTAACAAGGTGAAACCCTTGAGGAGCTTGATGGAGAGTGACAAAGTGATAGTCCAGCTGTAACTGAAATTCTTGCAGTTATATTTCACCTCACTGCTCAACATATAAGCCAAAAACATTATCAACTTCAGCATGTCTAAGTCAATGACACATCTACAGTATTGGTGTTACAGCTTAATAGCTGCAAAACTTGAGTAGTGACACGATGAACTTGAGTCATATTTAAAAAGAAAAAAGTCCAAGGGCCCATATGAATTGGTTATTGGATATCGATAGGCTGCATAATTACCTGAGGACAGGTGTGTCTGATTTAGTTCGACTCTGTCTTCACCTTCTAAACTCAGAGACTAATTATCACAAGATCGAAGAGAAGTCTGTTACTGTAAAGTAGATGCAACAACTTTCTCTTATACTTCTGTCCCCCCCACCACACACACACACACGCGCGCGCACAACCACATACCATCTCTCTCACTTTGTCCTTAGTCCATGGATAATTAGTACACAGTCACAGACCAATACACCACCGCCTAGGAAGGAGACTCCTGCATAAATCCTGCAGTCATTTCAAATGAGCCTTAAAGAGCGGTTAATCGTAAACGCTGCCTTTTATGGCACTGAACAGAACACATTTTGGTTTTGGCCAAAGAAGACGAAAACTATTTAGGGTTTATTCTTCTTTAGCGTGACTTCCTCTGACATATACAGCAGATGACCTGAAGTGTTTTTATTTTTTCAATGGCCCTCTCGTTTATTCATACTAATAGTTTAGTTGTGTTCTCATCCATGGTCTTAAACTTTATTTTCTGCTCTCTGCTAGCAATTAACATCAAAGTCCCTTATGTCTGTTTCACATCAGCAAAGCAGAGATCTATGCTGACCTTCCTGAGATATGCAAATGCTCTTAGCAAGCCTATATGCATAATAAAATGTCGACTTGCACAACGGATACATGTCAATACCATACTATTAATGCTGAAAATGTTCACACTTTCGTTGTTCTGTTACAGGTAACAGCTAGATCCTTCCAGATGACAAGAACTAGGTAGGTAAGTGAAGTTGCCACCATGAAATGTTTGACCTTGTTTGAAATAAAATCATTTAACCTTTAGAATGTAATGCCTGTCTGCTTTTGGTATTAAACTGTGACATGAAATGACATCACAACAACATCTCAACACAGCTTGTGTCGTTTAAGCCTTAATGTATAGGTTAACAACAAAGTGACATGTTCACAAGATAGAAGAAGGGTCAAGCACAATATCA
>JAVQJD010024821.1:0-40654 GCA_036023655.1 Nannoperca australis | reverse complement strand
GCAGCCGTATTTATGTGTTTTGGCTAGGCTAGGCGAATAATAGTTGTGTTTTATTATAATGGCATGCAAATTGATGTCTTTGTCGTCCGTTGTGAGAGAGAGAGAGAGAGAGAGTGTGTGTGTGTGTGTGTGTGTGTGTGTGTGTGAGAGAGAGAGAGAGAGAGAGAGAGAGAGAGAGAGAGAGAGAGAGAGAGAGAGAGAGAGAGAGTAGACGGGCAGACGGGCAGACACGCCCCTGTGTCATAGCAAAACAGTCCCACAGTTGAGGCAGACGAAACACCGGTGTTTTACCACCGGTTAGTTAGTTTGGTGTGAGCGGCTGTCAGATTGTTTTTTACAGGGCGGCATTGCTGGTATGTTTAGGTCAAGCCGTTTGCTGATCTTCTCACCCTGCTTGCTGCGGGAACCATGAGGCTGATGTTGAGGGACTGCAGATATTTGACCTTAGCAGGGATTGTGGGTCCAAAATGGGTGCAACTGGCACCATATAGCTAATCTAGACATATATTTATTCTATGTCTTTGTCTATTACGAACACCCATCTTTGTTTACTACTCGTTGGTCCAGAAGAATATTAAGCAGTGATCTGACCCAGACTTTCTTTAGTTAGAGTGAATGAATGAAACTAAAAGAAGAAGTGCAATTGCAGGACAAATGCATAGTGTGTCAGAACTAGGCTGTCACAGTTTGCCTGACATAAGGACACTACTGAGCTTCCTGTTGTGAATCTTGAAAGCCTGGAGTCTGGGCGTGTGTGGGTTTTGGCAGAATATTAGTTAACCAGAGGATCAAGGGGGTGTTGGGCAGAACAGGCAGTGCTGGTGTGATGCTGTGTCACTGGAGCTTTACTTTCTCTACATCCATTTCAGCTTAAAATGTCAAACTGAAGCCATATTTGCTGATAAATCCTAGCTGTCACCGACACTTGATGGTTGGAAATGTGATCATGAAAAAGGTATTGACCAATGTTAGTGGCGGAGCAGCATTGTATACTTCTAATTCATTAGTATTGTATTGAGCTATTGGATATGAATGTGTGAGCTAATAACCAGCTCCATAGCTTGATAGTTATCTATGTTAGTACTCCGCTGTTTTCTGTGGCTCTGAAGGAAGCTTTCTAAAGTCTTAGGAAATACGATGATGATAATGATGATGCTCCATCAGGGTTATCTGGGGCTTGAGACTTGTAATTCAAAACAGAAACCTTGCTTTACAAACTGGGGGTGTGGCGTTTAAAAGATGTTGGTGTTTACCAGACAGGGATTGTTTAATGTCAGACGTTATCAGGTTTCATTGTGGGAAATGTAGTATCCACTGTTCTTGGATCAGGGATCAGGTATCTAGGGATTAAAAGTCAGTATGTCTTGGCCTTTGCTAGTTTAATTTTGTACGATTATATTTTAAATGTGTCTCTTGTGAATCCCCCAACTTTACGCAAGTGCAATATAAAATCTGTGGAATGAACCGTTAACCTTTCTGATACTGCAGAAACCGAACTGCTAGTGTAGATAGCTTTGACTCCCTTATGCTCAGAATCAGAATCAGCTTTATTGGCCAGGTATGTGTACATACTAAGAATTTGACTCCGGTAATATCTCGCTCTCAATGTACATACGTGAATTAGACAAACCGTAATATAAGCCTAATTTGCTCAGAATGTGTTGGATCTGCCTATAACAGCCTGCAGGCCAGTGAACTGTATGTAACAGGCGAGTTACTGAAAGCATATGTCGGGCAATAGGCTTTTAGCAGAAGCTGTGTAATCCACATGTGCAAGTGCATTCTAAGTAGTTACTAGTACTAGTACTTACTACTACCACTATTACTACTACTACTAAGTAGTAACCATGTACAATGTTTGTTATGACATTTGCAAAGTATCTTGAAATCTGCTGCCAGTCATGAACTCATAAAGCTAGTAGTGACTCGTCTTTTTTTTTTACTGATGTCACCAGGCAGGGACAAGGCCATTTTCAGTAAGCAGGCATTTTACCAGCACTTGCACTTGGTGTAGTGAGTCTAGATATCATTTGTGTACAGACAGCGGTAAAGGGCTACACCCTCCATAGGTGACATGATAGGCAACTTCTTCAGCAAATGTCCTCCCCCTCTTCTCCTTTAGCAGGTCATGGGAGTGCATGCAGAGGCTTATGCAACAGTCGAAGGAGCATGCTTCTCCAGCAGTGGTGCTGGTGGCTGGATCTCCACGGTGCTGCATATCAGACCAGCTTGAATGACTGCTCTGTGTGTTTATTAGGGGGTTGGGTGAGGTGGGGGTGCTTTGCCTTTCCCAAAATGCAGATTCCTGCAAACACGTGGGCCTCTCTAGGGTAGTTGCTAGTTCCGTAGCACTGCAGACTGCTCCCAGGATTTGTACTGATTTTCATAAATTCTGCAGACTAACTGGTGTGTTTTTGACGGTGTGTGTCACTGGCCCGGTAGATGTTTTTAAAGTTAGCTGCATATCACTACTTCAGGGTAAAGCATTTTTTCAAACTGCTAAAGGTTTTCATCAGTGTGTTCCCCAGTGAGAGGAGAAAATCCTGTGAGGCAGTGTAGGCTGTTGGTCGGAGACCCTCTTTTAGCCCTGAGATTGTTTGCTCAGCATTTCATCTCCCAGCCAGCCCCACTCTGTCTAACAAGCCTTTGAACTGCTGCCTGGCACCCCTCTACAGTCTTTGCTAACCCTTACTTATCTTGTTGCCATCCCCAAGCTCCAGTGTAACTGGGAATGAGCCTACCATCAATGTCAACCTTTGCTCAGTTCAAAAACATTACCTTGTGTGATTTCTTCTTTAAAAAAAAAGGGGAAAAAAACACCCTGATTCATCATGACTCAGGCTTTTTACGCTGCTGTGTGTGTGTGTGACTGGAAAAGGGGGCGTGTGTGTCAGTGGCAGAGATAATGTAGGTTTTGGCTATAAATACCAAATATGTCACTATTGCAAGGTCTATATAATCTGAGGAGGATGAATATAATGGAATCAGGAAATGACCCTTCACAGTATCATGTTAAAAAAAAAAAAAAAAAAGAAAGGTGACAAAGACTTGTAGGAGGTGTGAGCCGAGGCATGTTCACTGAACAGTTCAACTTTGGTTAGATGTATTGTTCCTCTACAAACAACACTGGATAGGTATCAATGCCAATAGTGACCTAATTAAATGGATCATGTATCGACCAGACACTCCCCACATTAAACACCGTTTTTTACTGGCTGCTGTTTTAACGGAGCAAGAGATTAAACCTGCTACAAACCTACAATATAATTCACACGTCCAAAATAAGTGTTTAATTTGGTTTATGGATGTCTCCACTTCAGGTAACTAATGTGTAGTTTCAGAGTCATGTTACCGTACCCACATTGGAGAATGACTTCCTTCAGTTTTACTCGGCGAGCTAAACAGATTTTGAACAGAATAATAAAAGAGCACTGGTATCAAATCTGTACTGATAAAATACCCCGGATCTCTCAGCTTCTGACCACATTTCTTGAGTGAAAAGACACTGATATTTATTATTCTCAAGTTGGATTCTTCCACCTAGATGGACATGGAGTCATTTGTACTTCCCATCCAAAATTGAGGAAATAAGTAATGCAGAGTGGACAAATGTTAGTGTGTTAGGAGACGTGTGTGTCATGTAACCTTTGCAAGGTCACAGAGACTGTAATGCAGTTGTTTTTGGACATGGATTCTATTGGAAAATAAATTCTTTATTTTTTCTGACAAGGTAGTACTTTTACCCTTTTCCTTGAGGTCTCCTTTCTACCTACAAAGTTAAACATTACATTTTCTCCTCGTCCAAATATCTAACTTTCACTCGTGGTACTCTGCAGTTTTCTTTGCTGACTGTCAACAAAACTCAGTTCACTTTGGCTTCTGGTTGCTATAGATATAGTTATAGTGCAAATGTTTGCTGAACTCGAAGCAAAAAGTGAAACATGCAAAATCAGATTATTGGTATCTTGCTGTGAAGATTTGTTTTGGTTTAACAGCAGCCAGTTATGCAGCACATTGCAGTGTTTTTGGAAACTGCGAGACATTTTTCACTTTATTTCTGATGGTTGACAGGCCTAATGTAAAATATGATAGTATAACACAGTTTATAGATAAGGAATTTAATTATCTCTAGAGGCTATGGTGATTTTAACATGTACATACTGTTTGTTCATTTCAGTTGTTTGGAGTTGGTGTTTAATTCTACCCTCTTTTTGCAAGTATTTATTACAGCTTCAAATAATCTGCCAGGTCCACTAAATAATTAAGACCCACTATAAACAAACATTTAGTTTTTTAAGGTGGATTTCTGGGTTTAAGGGCAAAATTTACCAGATATATAAGAACATATTTCTGCTAATACACAGTCCTGATTGGAAGGTTGTATGTATGAAAAAGAGTTATGTGAGCGGGACCCTGTGGGCTAAACTGACAGTTGTAATGTGAGCTACAGGTGTAATGTTTATGACTCGCCTCCTTTTATTTTTCACTGGAGAAAATACCATCTTAAGTGTACTTAATCAGGCACGTTGCTATGGCCTTGCTCGTTAACAACACTCACCTGGTGTTAACCCTGTTAATTAGTCCCGTATGAATGGGTTTAACAAGACTTACTGTTGTACTGAAACCTAACTTTTCGGGGAATTTTAAACTGTTATTCAGCACTAATGTACAGTATGATCATTTTTTCTGCCTTTTAAGATGATCATTGCAACATATTTAATGTCGTACCACTTTCTGTCTGTTTTTTAGGAAAAAACGTTCCTCAGTGTAACCACACTTTGGGCCTAACACGATTCATAAATGTAAGTATACAAATTAGCGCTGACTATTAACAGGAAATGTAATCTTTGAGTGGAATCCCCCAGTGAAATCTGCATGTTACTTAAACTAGTTTCATTTTCAATGAGCGTTCAGGTAAACCTTCACCAACTATCTAAAAATAAAATGTACCACATTCCTCTCTCTCCTTTCTGCTACACATTCAGTTACATTGTCACCCAATAGGCCGCACCACTGTGGGACTGAATTTGACAATAACCTCCTGGTAAAGTCCAATATAACCCATTGATTCTCCTCTTTGTCAGATTTGTACACAGGTCCACATCTGCCTCCCCATGCAGAACTCCATGAAATGAATAAAGCACCACAGCCTATAACAGGACCCCCCTCCACCCCCCACCCTGCCCCCTCCCCTGGCCTTTCACAGGTAAGGAACCCTGCCACTTAACTTCCTGTACTGGCTCTTTTGGGATGTCTTGTCTTTGTTTCTCAAAGAAAAAGGGCTGCCATGCTGTGGCAGCATTTTTGTGCACATAATGACAAGCAGATCACAACAATGTTCTCTGTGGTATCAAATGATTGCAGCAGCCGCAAGCCATTCTTTGGTACAACTCTCAACCATGTAGCCGAAGGTCCCACAGCACAGTCGTTGTACTCTATAGTGATCAGAAATAACTACGGCCAGTTTGTGAGCTGCCAGTGTAGCTCATGGCATTTTTATCATTATTATCAGGCCTTTATGATTGTGTAATAAAATTCATAAAGGTGCAGCGTATACACACTTCTATGCCCTTTGTCAGCTCCACATGAACTTAAATATGAAAAAATGCTGGCAGAATAATGTGACCACAAATATGGGCCTCAGTACCTGCGCACTTGCTGACCGCTTGTCCACTGGTCATCCTCGCCTTCTCACTCCCATTCCTCCTGCGTCCCACTTTTCTGCTGTTGATACCACTTCCTGTCTCTTGCAGCCCTCATTCCCCCCTGGGCAGCCCCCTTCTGTTGTGTTTGCCACTCCGCCGCCACCACAAATGAACCCAACACCACAGCCCCGACAGGTAGGCCTGCCCACAGCTCACCCACCCCACAAGCTGCCTACAGTGGTGGACTTCCAGAAAAAAAAAAAAGAAGCTTTTTCCATCACATACCAGAGACTGACAAGTTATTAAAACTGCCAGCTAGACTGCAACTTTCTGGTGTGGGAATTTATTCCGTTCCACACAAGTTATTGAGTTAACTTCTGTGGTGCATTACACATTGAACATTTGTTTTGTTTATTGCCTAACCCTCACTTTTGTCTGATGAGTGACCGACAAACCCATCAGGATAAAAAGTTGGAATAGAGTGTGTCATGGCCTCTTCTTCCTGTTGCAAATTTCCCTGTGTGCAAATATGACATAATTGCTGCTCACTGTCGCTATCTGAAATCTTCCTAGTGGAAAACATAATGTATTGTACATTCTCCTGAATCCAATTCCTTTGAATGCATGCATGTCTGTTGGCCTACTTCTCAACAGTTCTGCATCATTGCAACTGTGAGTGTCAGCCTGTCCTTTGTTCTTTACCTCACAAAGTATCCCAGCTTCTGAGCCAATCTACAGGATTTAAACTCTTTTACTCCTTAATGCTGACTGGAGCAATTGCAAGCGGCTCCAACTGCATCTGTTGTTTAGTGCTCGACCAATAGATCAGGCCCTTGTTTCTTAATAAAAGTTTCATATGCAGTCATCCTCGCCATCCAACTATTATATGCAGATAGTTATTTATCTATTTCAGTGAAGTCTTTTGTATTGATTGAATTAATCATGTAATCTTTAAAGTTCTTAAAATAACATTATTATATTGTAAATACATTTACTAAGTAAATGCCAGTTGAGTCACCAAACCAATTAACGTGATATCACCAGACCAATTTGCAAATGCGGAATAGTTTGGAATCTGTTCATTTTTGATTTCCATGAGGTGCAGATCACAATGCCTCTGGCAACCAAAACAAAACATCAAACATCTTTCTTATGAACAAAAACTTTAAGTTGTTTGTTTTTCTTTTTAGAGAAAAAATAGCATGCAATTTCGTTAATACTGACACGATAGCAGATTCAGAATGGCAGCCATCTTGGGTGTTTACAAAAATGCCTCAACGGTGCTCCTCTGTACAGTCATCGTATCAAACCTGCCCCATATTAGATCAACGGTTGTGATTGGCCCGACCCCAGTCTGATTGGCTGGAAGTCTGTCTGGCGGCTCTCCACTGTCGCAGTTGTAAAGGTGCAGAACTGGAAGGAGCGCGTCAGTGGAGAGTGAAGCATGGATCTTATGCGTTTCTCTTTGACTTCTACCCTGTCTGCCTCTCCTCCTCTAGTTTGCCCCAGGGCCCCGGCCTATACACCAACAGGTACTAACAGCACAGCCTAACACGTCACATCCTGTATCACATAGTAGAAGCACCAGACAAGATTGTGAGGCTCAAAGATGTACTGTAAGTGTGGCTGTCCTCACGGAGAGCTACACAACTGTTAGGCAATCGTGACAAAATCAAATGCCATAATACTTTTTATTAACATTGTTTATGACCATTGTTGTTGTTAGGACAAAAATAATGGGAGACTTAAAGAATAAAGTTAGTTCCCAAACTTGAGACATCTACTAGTGCCACGAAATTAAGAAATAAAAGAAGACAGTTCTTGAAATGATGAATTTCTTTTCCAAAAATTCTAATCTAAAATAAATATAGACTATACATTTAGTTTGGAATATTAATTACTGGTGATAAATATTTTACTTTGTCACACTATTTCAGAAGCTGTATTTTCATTTAATATTTTACCTGCTGTACATGAGGGAATGTATTTAAGTATGAAAGGCATGCTTTAGTGAATTATAGCTGTAGCTAAATATAAATATGAGATTAAAGGTACACCAGCCTTCATTAAAGTGTTATGAGAAAGTGATTATTTTGATATAATAGAAAAAAATTCTGTTGAAAAGAGTCAACATGTAGGTGATTAATGCCCATCTTCCAGTTATAGTTCTTGAGTTTTAGTCTGCATCCTTTCCGTATGTAACTACACCTAGATTATTGTGATTCACTGTTCTGACTATTCTCTGCATGCTGCTTGTTAATTCACTGCTTGGCTCAGAACAAACCGTTTCTGGGCGCTTTGCTCTAACTGATTGTGGTGCTCTCTTTCTCTCAATCCTTTCCTTCCCCACCCTCTTCTTGCTTCCATTTGATGTGTGTCTGTGTGATCGGTGTTTGTGCTGCTGAAGGGAAGCTTCAGGTCACTACAGGTAACTCAATTTCCTCTTTCTTCCAGATTTTCCTCCCATTTCTTTTCTCACCCTCCTGAGGAGTGTCTATCTAATATTTGGCAGTGTTGTGCTTTGTTGGCTTGGTGTCATTTTGCTGCCATCGGTGGTTAGCTCACAGGCCAGCAGCAGAATGTAAATGAGGAGGCTCTGAATGAACCAGCATTAGCCACATTATCTCCTCTGACTGGCACAGCCAATATGTTTCCAGTTGGAGTCTAGCCATAGATTCATGGACAAACTATGAGCCTAGTTTTTTAGGCTAGCTTCACTTGGTCCAAGAGATACAATCATACAATGGCACAGGGAGGTTTTTTTTGTCAAAGGGTTCAGAAAGGTAATTATTTGTCTCTCTTTTACCCCATTTCCATCCCATTCCTCTTCCTCCGTTCTCCCGTGGCCTCTATTATCTTTCCTACTCTCATTTTCTCTCTGTGCTCTCAATCACTGTTCATCCTCACCTTTCTTTTTCAACCACCACATTGCACTTTGTCTTCCACCTTGGCTTGCTCCCCCGCCTCCTCCGTAGCCCTATTACACCAACAGGGCCAGCCTGCCTCCCAGCAGCGGGCCCCGGGGCGTCCCGCCCAGCAGCGGCCCTCGGCCTGTGACGCCCACCCACGTCTATCAGCCGGGCTCCCAAATGATGATGATCCCAGGGCAACAGCTGCCCTTTGCCAGCTCACCACAGGGACCTGCCTACTTCATACCAGGACAGGTAGGGGGCGCAGACGTGGGGTGGGGGGGTGGGGGGGGGGTGTAGTAATGCTGCCAAATTTTTCCTCTAATCATCTGTCATGTTGAGCTTTTGTTGTAGTTTTATTGTTTTGAATAAATTATATAAGCGTCGTATCCATAAATATTGATTAGTATCTTCAAAAGGCCTAAAGCTGTGTTTTGTGCAGAGAAGGAAAAGTATTTAGTTGTGCAGGCCTGTTTTTGCTCTCATGATTTATACTGTTATTGTTCTTCTGACTGTGTCTAATGACATTGTTTGTCTCGCCTCCCTACTCTTGCTCCTCTCTTCCTGTTTTCCATGCTCCCTCTTCTTTGTGTCCTTAGTACCGGTCAGCAACCTACGTGGCCACACCCCAGCAATACCCAGTCCCAGCAGGCACCCCGGGTTTCTACCCAGGCACCAGCCCCGCTGAATATGGTACTTATGGTAAGAGGCTCTACCTGGGGCCTCACCTGAGCCACTCACACACAGAGAGACACTTAGCAGGGGCTTTAACGGACACCTAACACGCCCAAGAACTTGTAAACTTAACCAGTTAGAGAGCCAAACAATTATGTAACTGAAAAGCAGCAGGATCCAAACATCTTCCAAGATCATCAATAGTGGTTACTGACGACATGCACATCACATCAATAAAGGCAGTTCAACTAGTTTATCATTGTACCTCTCAGCTCCATTTCTCTCTTATCTCTGTCGTCCTACTGTTTCTCAGGTTGTTTTTAACATTCTCAGTTGCTCTGAAGATCTGGCCTTTGTCCAACTGCCGCACTATTTTGTCCTAAGCTTTTGTGTGCGATCCTTCAGGTTTGTTTTGAATTTCTCGTCATATGAATGTTTATAAAAAAACCACTTATCTTCCATTTAATTATGGCCATCTTTATCTCAAGTGGACCCCAGATTTCTAGTTAATATGAAATGAAAAGTAATAGTCAAGCAGCTTTAGAAGCAGGAAAGAAACTTGGTGTGACTGCTCAGAATCTGCATCCAATAACGCTTACTCTCTCTCTCTCTCTCACACGCACGCACGCACACACACACGCACACACACACACACACACACACCCCTGTTCTGCTTCAAAGAAATGGTAGAATGACATCTCTCTGTCATGGTGACATTCAGCAACCCCTCAGGGAGAAATCAGCAGAGATAGCTTTCTTCCTATCCAACAGAGAGCATATAACCATAATGAAATGTAGCCACAAGACATGCTGCGTTGTCACTGAAGGGTGTGGCTGCATTCTGGAAAATGTTAAAAGTTGCATACGGTCAATGTCAAAGCGGGCTGAATGAAATGTGCACGCCAGAAAATGAAACAAAAGCATGTCAGCATAAATAACATCTGCATTGAGAGTTACAGATGAATGTTCTATGGCTAACGGTATGAGAGTATGTTTTTATAATACAGTTCAAATACATGAACATTTCTCTCTTTTTTTTGCATTTGATTCCAAACATAATCGGTTGTCTTATTACTTTACATCTCCTACTGAATACAGTTACACTGCGTGCGTTTGCTGTTGATCCCATGTGTTGCCACGCCCTCTAGAGGTGGCTAAGTGTCAGTACATTACAAGAAGTGCCTGAAAACAAACCCACCGACCCCCGTACAAGCAGGCATCTGAACTATGCGTTGTCTTTGTTTAAACTGTAGCTCATCAGCAATAGAATGCACTGGCCTCAATGCAGCACTGTTAAAACACAATCCTTCCGAATAGGCTTTCCATGTCATGCTCTTTGCACATCAGTGACATACACTGATGTACAGTACCATGCACACTGTACAATGTGCATGGTACAAAATACAGCTGCACAGTCTTCACCTGTTTAAGAATCCATGTTTTCAAAAAAAATATGAGACATAAAGAAGTGAGGTAAATGTTTGCAGACTCACTTGTCTAAAAGTGTAACTGGCTTATCTAACTTTCTCTGTCAGTGTAGAAAAGATAATGTAGAAAATATATCATCAGTGTATTAAGTAGCTAAATTGATCCTAAATCAGATCCTCTTAGTAGTGTTGGTAGCAGTCACAGTGCAACGGTGCATTTCTGATCCTAAACTTGACGTATGGATCACCACTGCATCTGGAAGCAGCTTGCGTGTTGGACCAGAATGGTTTGATCAGATCTTTGAGTTGACCTCAAATTGCAGTTTTTTGTGGTTGACCTAATTTAGTCTTTGCATCCATTTCATCTGTTGCAGTGAGCATCGCTCGCAGGCCTTTCTACACTGGAGTGAGACTAGAGGTTTCCATCCAGCCGTCAGTAGCATTAGAAATGTCAGAAGGCTAACTCCCCTTTTCTACATTCTAGCATATTTTCAATATGCTTGTAAGTCCTGTGTTGGGGATATTATATTGATTTTTTCTTGTTTATAAGAATGATGATTAAATATCCCTCATCCTGTGACAACACGAGAATTTGTTCAGAGGATGTGATTGGATTTTTAAAGATGGTTTAAAAGAGAAATCCTTCCAGCGGAATGTTGAGGATTGAGATTGTTTTGTCAGCTGCTTCAGGGGTGTCAGTCTGTAAATGTTTAAATCAAACTTTTTCTGAACCCAATCCTGTGACAGCCCTCTATACTGGACTTACTGTTCTATTGTTGGTCTGTATTCTGTTCCTACTAACCCTGCACCACAGACTCTATGTTCTCAGGGTGGTTTAGTATTTGACAATTACTCACATAAAGTAAAAATACTGCTATTGAAAACCCATATCTGTTTAACACTAACAGTACCGTACTTTGACTGACATCAGACAGGTTCACATACATAGGTGGCTATTTCCTTCTTTTTCTTCTTATGGCAGCACACCAGAGGCACGCAGTAGATATATCATACATCTGTTATGCTTATTGTTTAGTCTGCCAGTCTGCTTGTTGTCCAGATAAGCTGCTCTCTTTCCAACAGCAGGCTGCTGCTGAGAGAGCTGCCAGATATTTGTATGACCGCCATAGGACACAACATCCCATATGTCTGCGTTGGAGGGCGTGGTCATTCTGCGAGTCACATGGTTTGCCACGACATTAGGTTGACACATGACCCTAAATAACTGGTCACGTGACACTGGGACATGGCTCTCGAACTCTTGTCTGTTAGGGGCTTCACCGTTATAGTGGCTTTGGTGGAGCAGAGGGCTGTTTCAGGTTTCCACCGTGTCACACGAGCAGCAAAGTGAGACAGATATGTGGCTTTTAAGTCCTACAATCCCAAACAAAGTTCTGGTAACTGCATAGTAACAATCCCAGAATATCATTTCAGCACCCCATCCAGTCCTCTAAATAATGCAGTCTCCCTGATCTCTGAGTCCTTTTCCAGCAGTCAGGTAAAGCCACACACACATACAGTGCTGACACTGTGTGGTGACTATTTTTAAGTAGTCGTTCCCCCCCGAGTTGAGTGATTTGCTGAACTCATCCCACATACTGAACACTGAACACACAGCCCCACCCCCTTTTGTTGTGAGAGGTTGGGGCATCTTTGCAAGTAAGGATCAGATCACTGGTCCGGGGTGGGGGGGGGGGGTCTTCAGGCAAATCACAGCCAGTCTGAATGACACAACTGAATAACTTTGCTTGCCTGCCAGAACACTCTAGAGGGGGAAAGAGGGAGGTAGGGAGGGTGGTGGAAAAAAAAGTGAAAGGCAGGGAGGAATCAGGAAGGTCAGAGGGAGGAGCAAAACGGAGACTTGCTGGAAGAGGGGAAGGCTGAGCATTAATAGAAGTCATTCTGAGAGGGAACCTGTAGAGAGGGCAGGAAGAAGTTAGAGAGGGGGTTTGAAGAGAAACCCCCTCTCCTTTTTCTGTCCATTTGCAGTTTTGTGTTCAGCAGGCAGTCATGGGGAATCGTGGGTCTCAAGAGCAGCAGGATTCTGAGGGTAGGTGTCGTCTAGACAGTCTGTCTCCTTGCAACCCCCTTCCCATTGCTGTCTCAGTCTCTGTGAGTCATATCTCAAGCCTCTTCCGATCATTATCGGGATGCTGTCCAAGGAAAGTCTCATTTGGGCTTTCTGATTTTGAGCGTGCTCCTATTCTCCCTCTCTGTATCCGTCTTCCCTCCCTTTCCCTCTCGCGCACTCTCGTCCCCCAGCCGGTGCAGGGTTTTGACTATATTTAGGCTGTGCTGTGCTTCGCCTGGTCAACAATACAGACTCAGTAGACTGAGTTAGACTGAAATGCATGCAGAGGGGGAGAGAGGCAGAGCAGGAGCCAGCTACCGCTGGGCTGAAAGAGAGGCCTCTTCAATCTCAGGACTTTTCACCCCAGTCATTTTCTGAAAGTGAGCTACAATTAATTCAGAACTGTAACTGAGAGCAGTTCTACAAGGCCAGGTAATATCTTGTCTTGTTGACTTTATTGACTGTGTAGGCTAATAGAGGCTCTTTGATTGATTGATTGATTTTTCTTGGTCAAGTTGGCAGCAGCTTTCCTGACAAATTTGTGAACGTGTTAAATATCCGTTGCCTCAAGAAATAGGGGACACATTTGGCCATATTTGCTTGTGTTGGAAAAGACACCATTGGAAACCATGCGATGCAGATTTGAGGCAAGGGAGTCTGTTCAAGTGGGTTTCCAGTAGGTGCTGGAACTTTCATGATAGGACCAGTCGATAGTTGCAGCTCACAGGCACCTTAAGGTGTATTACTCTGCACTGCAGAAATGTTTCGAGGCAGCAATAAGAAGAGTCTGGAGGAGATTAAGCAATTGGAGTTTGTGACATTTTACAATCGCTTAATAGTTTTCACTTACCTGTTGCACTGCATGGAAACATGAGCTGCAAAATCACACAAGTGTAGAGCTGAAACGATCCATCAACAGAAAATGAAACATTATCAAAAATGGCTATTTAGTTAATGGATGAAATGTTTCATATTTCAGACAAAAATGCTAATTATTGAACATTAACATAAATTAAATATCTCTGGGGTTTGGACTGCTGGTTGGATAAAACAAGTAATTAGAATAAGTCACATTGGGCTCTGAGAAATTCTAACTGGAGTTTTCAATTTTTTTTGACATTTTATAGATAAATCATGAAAATAGTGTGAAGATTAATTGATAGTTACAGCCCCTCACATGATCAAATTTGCTCAAGACAAAAAATGCACACTTTACGCTAATGCAAGGCCTTTTATAAGTGTGACTGAAAAGGTATTGTTTATTGGCATTTGATTGATGCCTAAAATGTAACTTCCTCAGTGTAATTACTTCACTATAATGACAATATAGCTTTGCTGTGGCCATAACCCGGCAGCTGTTGCACTGCAGATCATCAAGAAATCACATGCTGGATGCAGCTTTTCTAACTGCCTCAAAGGAACCTGTGTGTGTGCGCGTGTGCGTGCGTGCGTGTTTCGTGTCCATCTGATGTGTTTTTGTCAAGTTATGGCTATAGGATTAAGTCTTTATGTGTTGGTTTACATTCTTCTCCCTGTCTGATCCACAGCAGGGGCCTACTACCCCGCCCAGCCTCAGTTCACCCCCTCGGTGCAGGCGGCACCCGTCATTATGAACCCTGCCCCTCAACAGCAGCAACCACCACCTCAGCAACCCCAACACATCCCCACCAAACGGGAACGTAAACAGGTCAGTCAGTATTCTACTACAAACATTTTACACTGTAAGATGGCTTATTGAGAAAGGATTTCTGGTCCAGGCTTCCCATATTACCGACTTGTGACTTATAGTCCCACAATTCCGAGTACTAACATTTCATTAACAGAATGAACCACTCCTCTATATATTGTTTAAAACGGTGAACATGTTAACAGGAAAGTAACAGACTTCAAAAAACAGTTCGACTGAAATGGAAAAAGTTTTTATCAGCCCTGTTTGGACAAGGTCTGTTTATCAGTGTCGGTCAGGTACTTTAACGGGCACTGCTCTTTTATGTTAATTCCATATGAACACATTATCTGTGTTGTTCCCAACAGCTACTGTGATAAACTCAAGGTTCCTATGATACTTAGACATATATCTACATACACACCTGCGCATACGCCCGGGTGATGTTGCAGACTAAGAGTAATAAACAAATAAAACTGTTGGCTCTTGATTGATGGAAAAAGGTTGGATCACTGTTCTGAACTGTATTTTGTGACATGCACAATCACATGCAAGAGACTTATACATCCAGGTACAAACACACACACACCAGTCACACTCATCTGTAAACTAAGTCAGTGAGCAGCAAAGGAGAGACTTTTAGGTAAAGTGTCTTATGAAGTTATCTATATAACTAAAACGGATGTAAATATTGTCATTGTGCTTTTACAGGACAAAAACATGAGAGAAAAACCAAGAACTGTTATTGATCAGTTATTTTTATTTCTAAGAAAAACATTTAAATGAGGGACACATCTATGAGTTTCCACCTGGGAACAAGGATTAAGAGGAAGCACGTGAACACACCAAGTCTCTTCTGTCACTGAGACACTACCACAGTTTGAGTCGGAAAAATCTCACCGAGGCAAATAACTGGACTTCCAAATGCACAATATAATCGTTAGGCTTCACCTCCTGTATGTATTATGCTCTCCAAGTGGTTTTTGAGTAGATTTATTGGCATTAAACAAAAATATTTCAATGAGAGTTTTAAACAATATAAATCTGTCCACTTCTTTTGTTTCAGTTTAGCTTGGCACAGTGCTCAATGAGCTACCTAACCATATGCTAAAATGAAAAACTTCAGTGTATAGGGATCACAAAAATCAGCACGCTGGTGTGCTGCACTCAGATATGAGATGATAGTTGTGGGAGCAAACATCTTATCAAGGGCTCCAGTGTAGATAGTTTTAAGACATTACCAAGACAGGACTCGAATAATAAATATCATCACATGAGCTTACCAGATCTATGTAGCTCCTCATCTCTGGTTGAGAGCCGCTACTGGCACAACACACCTGAATATTCAAACCAACTGGCTGTAATTGAGTAGTATTGTGGGTAATTTAGGCGACAGGTTTTGACAAGGAAGAAGAATGTGTGGAATGTAAAAAGACAATAATTTTGGTACTACTTTTATCTTTTTATTTACGGTCAGTTTTCTGTTTAAAAGTCATTATAGCTAACAAGATACCAAATAGCGCAAATTCGTTCATTTAACTCTCACAGTATTATAAACGCTAATAATAAAGTAATGCTGCCCCCCCCCATAGTTTAGTTTCATTTCAGTCATTTTCTACTCATACAGCTTAAATACACATGTAAAATTCAAATGTTCAAAATTCAAATAATCCAGCTATTCAGTAGTGTTGCTATCTCTCTAGATGATTTTAGAGTTATTCTTGAGTCTGGGTGCAGACTTGAGTTTACTGATTGAAACAGATAGCGGTGAACTTGACCTTAACTTGGTGCGCTGTAAGACTAAGCTGCTGTACGACATATTCCCCACTTCTACAGTATGTCTAGTGTTTCCTTTGCTCTCTAAGATGGCCCTGGTCTGGTATGTGGTAGCTCTCTGTGAACAGCAGCCCCAGCTTGTGCCTCTCATGTAATCATCGTTTTTTACATTTAAGACTTCTGCTGCTGGGTACATTTGAGAGATAATTTTTACACATTTCCAGAGTCCCCAGAGCCTATTCTACCCAGCTAGAATGAAAAATATAAAGTCAAAATTTTTTCACAAAATGCAACTTTTTCCCCTCAATCAAGATACACTCAGCCAAAGTGACATTTCGTGTTGGCCACCTTGAATGATGCATTTTTCTTTGAGAAATCAGAAAATATCTTTGTAACAACCTGCAGGCTTTTTATCTTTGTGAGAAAAACGGAGGCGTATACTCAAAATCTTAAAGTGTAGAAATAAAAATGCATGACAGCGAGAAGCACAAACCGCAGCTATTTGAACATGTTACCTGTTGGCTTTATTTGCATGTTTTTTCCTTAATCAAAACAAAGCTTGGGGCTTGTGCCACAGTTTGTGCGCGTTTGGCGTTAAGGTTTGGTTTATTTTACTTCATGAAGTCTGAACCCTAACTTTTCTGTCTTCATCTGATTAAACCTTTTAAATTCAATGTATGCTTTGTTAAAGGAAAAAAACAAAGACACCATGTTGTAGTTTCTTTGTAGAATCCTGATATATTAAGGTATAGTGTGAATGCCTTCATCTATTACCAGTATCACCAGGAAAATGCTGTTGGTGTTAAATGCTGGGCTGCGTGATGTCTGGGCCCTCTCACTGGGGCTGCTTATCAGTGACTGTGATCAGCTGGGGTGCCCTTTGTCCCATTCGTTTGGGCCCCGACCAGTGCTACACCACTGACCTCAAGGCCCCGTGCACACCCACTTTCTCTGTCACACACAGGTCAAGATGACAGACAGGGAGTGCCTGGAGGAAATGCAGCACAAATCTGCTCGAGTGAGTGATGTTAGTGCTTCAGCCATAAGACTTTATTTGCTGTCATGGTTTTTGGGAGCAATGAACTTGGGAGACAGCAAGTATAGGTTTGGTGTCTTGTAAAGGATACGTCAACAGGGCTCTGGTGTGGGCAATCTGACCTTCTTTTTATTTTTATTTGTAATTTTTTTAGCCATGGAAAGAGTGTGTGTGTGTGTGTGTGTGTGTGTGTGTGTGTGTGTGTGTGTGTGTGGAACGAAAGGTACACAACCTTTTTGTGTAGTTACATCTAAGTCAGATGGAGAAAGAGGGGGAGTGTGTGTTTTTAAACTCTCAGGATTTTAAAATGGGTATCCAGTATTTTCTGTCTTTTGGCAGTCATGCTTTTAGTTTACTCCATTTTAGTAGCTGGTAACATGCAACGGTTGAAGCTTTGCAAAAAAAAAAATCAGCTTTCCCACTCTATTGCTCTCCCTCTGACTGTGTGTGAGAGAAAATCTAGGGGGGGAGGGAGGTGAAGGACATGTCAGCACATAGCTCAGCTCCACGTGGCCACCGGTCTCCTCCCCCTTCTGAGCCGGAAGGGCTAACCAACCAGCCTTCCTCTGCTGCTGTGGCACCCCCCCGCTTCCCCCCCTGCTGGTTTCCTCTGCTTTCAGAAGGGGCCAGCCTGAAAAGAAAATCTAAGGAGCAACGTTGGTGTGCAGACGGAGAGAAAAAGGGAAAGGGGGAGTTTCTTCAGCTAGCTGCTTATTTGATAACGATAACTTTTTTTCCCCTTGAAACCCTCCCCCCCCATACCCTGCCCGTCCCTCACTCCCGGGCCCCTTTAACTGTCTGTTAGTCTCTGTGGGCGGGTTGTGCATTCCAATACCATAGCTTTACAAGGCCAGTTGCTTTATCCTTTCTTTCCTTCCCCGTTCTGTTCAGCGTGTGAGAGAGTGTCAAGTTGCTAACTAGCTTACTGACAGCCAGGCCCGGCCCTGCTCCGTCCTGTGTAGCTCTATATCACAGCCTGGATGTGTGTGAGTTGAGCTGAGGTAAAACTACGCTGGCTACGTCCACCCATCATCCTGCTTGGTGGAGTTTAAAGTCCAGAGGAGAGTCCGCTGGAACGGCTACTCCAGCCCCAGGATGATAGAGGCCCGCTAGGGTTCGTAATGCTACAGGAGAGGAGTTGCTGACAGACTGAACCAGTGAAAGGTCTGTAACGACAAGCAATGATTGATGTTCTTAAAGTCAAAAGTAGGCCAGAGAGCAGCAGTGTTGTAGTAGCTCACTGTTAACTTTTACAGTTTTATCCTTGTCCAGTAACTGTGTCACTTTATTTGGTGGCATTAGCTCTGATTTCCTGGAGTAAGTGTGTAGAGTGTGAGTGAGAGAGAATAGGGAGCTGAATAGAAAGCATGTTTTTGTAATTTATGGGTTGTGCATGAGTCTGCAGTCTGCCTGCTGGTTCTATGCCTTCATGAGAGTCAGGCGTTTTCAAAGCAACTTCAAGCATCAGCGAAATTAGTTTGACAATTTGACTTAAAGTTGGCTAACTTGATTCCTCGCCCCATCAGCACTGCTTTACTGGTGACTAAGAGGCTGAAACGCGTTGAGTTGTGCAGCGGAGGAATTTGCATGGTGCTTAATGTTTGGATTTGGTGTGCGGTGCCTCAGTGTTCACAATGTGAGAAATGTAGCTTGCATTGAATCAGAAGCAGCTAGCAAGTCATAGACCCCGAAAGGGCTGACTGCTATATGCATTACATCATGGGAAGGCTCCTCACCCTGAAACCTTTTAACCCTTTGCCTTTCTCTTTAATCTTCGTCTTTAGCAGAAAAGCAGCCAGTTCTCAAGTTCTTTCCATCACATGCAGATTTATTTGCTCTTTCCTCTCCTCCCTGTCATCATTTGTGTCTCACTCTGACAGTGGATCTCTTCCCTCTCCTCCATAGATCAGAATAAGAGACCCTAACCAAGGAGGTCGAGACATTACAGAGGAGATTATGTCAGGGGGCCGCAGTGGCTCTACCCCAACCCCACCACAGGTGAGCTTCAATACCATGATCCAGTCCAAACATAGTCAATACAGCAGACATACTAGCACACGGTTACTGGTTCCATTTTATTTTTAAACATTGTTTAGTTCAGCCAGGTGAATTGTAAAGTTGAAGTTAATGAAATTATTGACAAGACACAACTAGCAGATCCGTTATCAGATCAGTGGACAAACGTGTTGCATTACAACCTGATCTATGATTTGCTCTCACAGTTGTGACATGTGGCTCATATAGCCAACTAGAGACTGACGTGAAACCATGTCACTTTTTTTCCTGAACATTTTCCTATTCAAGTGGAAAGATTTGTGTTGTCCTAATCACTAAGGTCGTACTTTACCTTTTTCTCCCAACAGACAGTCATATCTGGATCAGAAAGTACCCAGGCCAACGGTGAGAGCATCACAGCTGCTGTTTCACCAGCGCTGGACAGACCAGGTAAGTGACACATGCACAGAGCCTCGAACAGTCACACAGATGAAAGTACAATCTCCCAATTATCTTTTTGATGTTGTTCATATTTGACTTCAGCTGCTAAAATTTGTCTGGCTTATTACATGCTATTTATTTTTCCTTTTTTATTGGTATATGGGTAGCTGCACTGAACCAAGACATGGGTTTTCTGAAATATTTACTGCAGTTCTTATTTTACATACTTTAAGATGAATACAGTATAAAAATGTTTGTATTTACCAATTTACATTTTTAGAAGTCATAGGCTTTCATTTAGCCTTTTAATAGTTCTTAAATTCAACATTGAGCAGCAGTATTCTATAGGCATTTTTATTTTCCTGTGTGGAAACCACACTTAAATGTCTTCTTAAAGACACGTCCATTGGTCAATGCTTTCCTCTTAAGATCAATCTGCAGTGTTACTGAGGTATGAAGCTTTAAGCTAAGAGAAAGGATCTTTGATCTTGTTGCTATGTATGACCTCATGTTTCATGATTGAGCTTAATACAGTACTTGCTCAATGGGAATAAATCCAATTAGTAAAACAAGTCCACATTTTATTCACTTACATGTAGTAATAGTTAGTGTGGGACAGGGTCAAATACTGTGTCCAAGTGATCTCAAACAGCAACCTGGACAACATTATGTAATTTATAGCTTCCATCAACCACCTTTGTGTTGATGGAATACGTGTTGGTCTTGACTTTGTATCTACACCAGGTAGTCCAAGACAATGTGATTTTTAAAGCAGTTTTTTTTCAGGAAGTGGATGGCTTGAAAGAAGCATGTGGTTGGGGAATGTAGTCACATGATATTTAGTTTCTACTAAATTAGCCGGTTTGAAGCTAGGGTACCTGTAGATGTTTGGTGAATGTGGTCATGTCTATAAATACCTTTTTAGATGCTGTGGTGGTCCACATGCTGAGGGCAGGAATTGTGGATTGTGAAAACACAATTGAGGTGATGAACTGAACAGTGAAGTAATAATATTGCGTTTAAGAAGTCTAACAACATTTGTTTCTGACCCTCCAGATGACCAAGGGAAACCTACCCCTCCTCCTCTGTCAAAGACCCCTGAACTTGCTAAAGGTGACCTCGTCCCCACTGAGGCTACCTCCCCTGACACGAACACTAAGCCCCCTTCACCCCCTCTATCAGAAGCAGAGGACGCTCCTCTTGACACTATTTCCACACTTGCACCCAGCGCTCTTGTTGCAGATGTGATGGACGCTCCTCCACCTGCCAGGGAACCAACCCCACCCCCCCAATCAGCACCTGAGGTGCCCGCCTACCCTGCACCCCTCCCTGACCCTGTCCCCACCTCTGCTGCACAAGACAAGACAGACAAGAAAGCCACAGACAAAAAAGCCACAGAGGCGACAGAGGAGGTGGTAAAAGAGGAGGAGGCTAAAGCAGAAGAGGCCGCTGCTTCTTTGGACACACCCCTCGCACCTTCCTCCACCACTAATGGTGTTGCAGAGGTGGAGCCAGAAAGGCTTTCGGTCATTTTGCCCCCCAGTCACCTGGAGGCCCCTCTGGAGTCTCCCATTGCACAGCCCGAGGAGCTCCGCCTCCCCAACGGCCTGCCGCTGCCAGCCCCTCAAGACCCCGAGGTGCCCACCGCCAGTATGGCCGAGTGCGACGACAGCCCCATCGCAGAGCCTGACGGCAGCCAGCAGCCTGACATACAGACCTCCGCAGCCATCACCCAGGCAGCGCCTACACCTGTTGTCCAAGCTACACCTGCACCTGTTGACCAGCCTGCACATTCTCCCGCTGTCCAGGAGATTCCTGCTGATCCAGTCGTCCAGGCAGCACCTGCACAGCCTGAGGTCCACGAAACGGTTTCTCCAGTCACCCTGGACGTCAAAGAAGATTCCCCAGTGCCCGAGTCTAGCACCAAGGTAGAGAAGCCGGCTCCCGCAGAGGCGGTTTCCATAACTGACAGCGCCCCTGAAACGGTGCCGACTCATCCACCTCCCACAGCAGAGGAGAGGGAGGACACTCCTCCCCCGACAGTTGCCCCTGCCCTTGTAGAAACTACTATGCAAGGTCAGTTACCTACGACATGCTAAAATATTTAATAGTTTAGAATTCTAATCTCCATCCTCCATCAATAATAGAAAATCCTATCCTGTCAGATAATGTTTGTCTTGATCTGAGGCTGATTGTGTTTGTCTTCCTTTTTTTAGCTGCTGTTTCTGTGCCAAAGAAAAAGAGGAAGATGAAGGATTTGAACAAAAAGGAGGCAGTGGGAGACCTCCTGGATGCCTTTAAAGAGGTGTGTGTGCACAGTAATGAATTTATTCATTCCTTTTTATGCGTTTACAGCCTGTTTTAATAAGCCTACTATTACTTCAAACCAGTGGACACTGGCAAAGACAGAGACTCGAATGTCACAGTCCAGTGAAAAAGTGGAAAAAGGCTTCACTGTCTCTAAATTTGAATAGATTTATAGTTTTATTTTACGCATGAATTCTAACCGTTGTAAATTTGCTGTCTGACAGTCCTAACCCTTCTCCCATTTTTAAACCAGGAGCAGGTAGTGCCCCCACCGGAGCCCGAGCCGGCCCCTGTGCCTGTACTGGAGACCCAGGCCCCTGCTGCTTCCCCTCCTGCCCCAGAAGAGGCGGACCTGACCTGGGAAGACAAGGAGGATAAGGAGGACAAGCTGGACGCTGAGAACATTCAGCCAGAACCTCCCGAGCCGACCGCCACCGACAAGAAGTACCAGTACAAAGAGGGTGGGTCTCTGAAACTTGAATACCTTTCGCTGCCTCATGTTGGGAATTCAGTGTGAGCAATGATCTTATCTGACTTGCATTTACGAGTTGGCATTGTGTCAGTGGACAGAGTTTATGTTTGCTTTGTTAAAAATGAAGGAGTGGCATTTTACCTGATTGTGCTTCAGTGTTCAGCGGAAAACGATAGTTATGTGATGGCAACGCATAATATTTGAACAATAAGCCACTCGAAGCTTTAACTTCTTTAATTGTAGGTGAATTATAGGTTGCACATAAATGCAATAAACTGTAGCGAATGAAACGTCTGCATTCAAAATCCAAGCAAAATCATTTTTGCAGCCTATGATTGTACAACCTCTTAAATGTATCCAAAACACAGTTCACATATACTCTACTGTACGTATTAATTCATGTACTAGCCTGTCTGCTACCTTATGGACACAAGTCATAACAATGTCTACAGTTATACTGTCCTAGGATCATTTACTCAGCTATTTTTTATGGAGCTGAGCAATACTGGATATATCACACCATGTTTCATTCTGAGTTGATCTTGAGGGATAACTTCAACAAAAGAACATTCTGGTCATTTTCTGTTTTGGGTTTTCTTTCAGAACAATGGAAGCCAATCAACCCAGAGGATAAGAAGCAATATGATCGAGAGTTTCTTCTGGGCTTCCAGTTTATCTCAGCTAGCATGAACAAGCCCGAGGGTCTACCAGCCATCAGTGATGTTGTTCTAGACAAGGTGCAACCTCTCCCGCCATCATGGCCACACATTTAGTCTTTGTCTTAAATGTTTCAGTTTTATTCCTTAATTTTAAGCACTGCTGGGAGTTAATTAATATGCCTATGACTGGAAACATAAAAAGACATAGATGACTCCATTACAGCTCTGAGAATATCTGAAGTCTGATATTTATGTGTCTTTTCAGGCTAATAAGACCCCTCTGCGTCAACTGGACCCTAGTCGTCTACCAGGAATGAACTGTGGCCCTGACTTCACACCCTCCTTCGCCAACCTTGGCAGGCCTGGCATGGGAGGAGGAAGCAGAGGACCAGTAAGTTAACTTTTTCTAATGTAATCCAAGAGCTCTGCACTCAAAGTCGACAGCCCATGAGTGAAACGTTATCTTTGTCCCTTCCTCCCCGCCTTCCTCCCAGCCTCCAGGTATGGGCATCGGAGTTGGTGGTCCACGGCGCTCTCAGCAGATGCAGAGGAAAGAGCCAAGGAAAATCATCACCAGCATGTCACTCGGCGAGGACGTGCAGCTGAACAAGGCTGAGAAGGCTTGGAAACCTTCAACAAAGAAAGTGGTTCACACCCGTGCTCCAGAGGAGATAGAGGAGAATGGTTCAGAGCAGAGTAAGACCCAGGAGTTGTTTAAACGGGTCCGCAGCATCCTCAACAAACTGACCCCTCAAAAGTTTCAACAGCTAATGAAACAGGTGACGGATCTGACTATTGACACTGAGGAGAGGTTGAAAGGAGTCATAGATCTGACCTTCGAAAAGGCCATCTCCGAGCCAGACTTTTCAGTGGCTTATGCCAATATGTGCCGTTGCCTTATGGGGGTAAGTGGTGCCTCACACAATATGGAAATATGTGTTGAATATGCTTGCATGTTTACTAAAGGACTGTTGTGGTTTAAGTGTTCCCATGTGCGGTTATGCACAGATCTCAATGGTATGTTGCTATGATACGATGGGTTAAATGATAAACTAGACTTTCATTTCCCATGTAAAAGATATTTTCCTGGAGACACACAAGCCAACCTTTTTTGTTTTTACATAACTGATCTTTCTAAGAACTGCACCAGTTTGTGGAAAAAATACTTTTGCCTGAAAAATGTCACCGAGATATTCAAAGGAGAAAATAGTCCTCACTAGAAAATGTTTCTCTTTTTAAAGTAAAACCTGAAATGTTTCCATTAAATTGTAACATAAATCCCATATTAGTGTAGTTTGTCAAAGTATGTTGGACAAACAAGTGCTAATTTATCCCCGGTCACATACTCATGCTGTCATGTCGAGCTTTTGAAAGTGGTCAGAATGATTTTCTCTGTTAGTGTTTTTCTGTTAAACTTGTCACCATAACATTATATGACACAGATCGACAGATGATTTCTTTTTGTAATAAAAACGACGTGGTGAGACGGAGCAGAAAGGCACAATCCATTAGAATCTCCTGCAGTTTAAATTGAGCTAACTAGACACTTTAATGACTGACTGATTCTAAAAAAACATTATTTATATCGACTTGAATAAACTCGCTAGCCAAGCAACATTATAGCTACAAGCAACCCATAGTGCAACACTCTTAATGTAACAGGCCCAAAAAAATCATTTAAATGTGGGACAATAGTTTATACATTTATAATTCAGGTTTAAAAAGCACATCCTTTGTTGGTGGGTTTTTAGGTTTATTTGTTGTCGGGTTGCAAACATGGCAGTCCCAGTTTACATATGCCTGTGCCAGGCTCCAGTCTGGGCCAGTGATCTACGTGGTGGGATTGAAGAACCGAGGAGCGACTTGGACACCATAAACCTGTACCCGGTCTGTTCCTTCTCTTTTTTTTTATATTCTCTGCTTTTTTCCAGCTTAAAGTCCAAACCACAGACAAGCCGGGAGTCACTGTGAACTTCCGCAAGCTGCTGCTAAATCGATGCCAGAAGGAGTTTGAAAAGGATAAAGATGATGACGAGATCTTTGAGAGGAAGCAGAAAGAGTTGGAGGCTTCCTCAGTGGTACGGTGCTGCCTCTTAATTTATGCACAAAATAAGTCATGTTGATAGTTAAACTTGGGCGTTTAGTGGGAAGTATTCGGTGGTGACCGTATATCAGGAGGAAGCCATTATGCTGAGATGGTTTCATACAGCTAACCATCCCTCCTCAACCATTTCCTTTATCCCTGTTTTCTCTGGCAGGAGGAGGAGAAGCAGCGGCTCACTGAGGAGCTACAAGACTCTAAAGACAAGGCCAGGAGGCGCTCGCTGGGCAACATCAAGTTCATTGGCGAGCTGTTCAAGCTTAAAATGCTCACAGAGGTCATCATGCATGACTGCATTGTAAAGCTGCTCAAAAACCATGACCAGGAGTCCTTGGAGTGCCTGTGTAGACTTCTGTCCACCATCGGCAAGGACCTGGATTTTGAGAAGGCCAAGGTACAACATTCACGAGAGCTCCCACCAAAACATAAATGCACGCTGCCAAATGTGTAGTTATATCAAGTCGTAATTAGATGTTGCGACTGCAGTGTAGGAGAGAACCTCACCAAAGTGTCATGGTCATCCTCAGCCTCGCATGGACCAGTACTTCAATCAAATGGAGAAGATAATAAAAGAGAGGAAGACCACCTCCAGGATCCGCTTCATGTTGCAGGACGTGCTGGACCTTCGACGGGTAAAGCATAAAAGCACTACGCTAAGCTGGCTACATTTAAAAACACATGTATTCTTCTCAAATGTGCTCTTGTTTTCAGTGTGGACAGAACTTTTCTAAACCAACATCGAAGCAGCATTTGCTCACGTCACGCCTTATTATTCTTATTGTTGTTGGAGGACATAGTCTGACGCGCGTAGTGCTGCCCTGAGCTGTGTGCGTCTCATACGTGTGCTAAGAAACACATGTTTTCCTCAGCTCTTTAAAGCAGGGCAGCTCCCAAACAGAGCTACTCTATACTGAAGGCCGAAACTGTTTAACTACAGACTATCTCTTCTTGCAGGTTTATTCATTGGTTGATTTAACGTGTTTTTAGTTTGTTCATTTAAAATAGAATCTGAATTTCTTGTGTTGTGTTATGAAGCCAGTTCATTCTAATGTCTCTGAAGGAACCGTGCAGTCCTGTAGTTAGGATCCTTGTTCCGCCCACACAGTGTTACAAAGCCTGCTGTCTTCAGTGTTTTTACAAGACAAATTTAGCTGCTCCAAGTCTGCACATTGGCCCAATTTAACTGTGAAACACACAATTTATTTCCTTTTTCTAGGCAAAGCCTGAGGAGAAGAGTCACTAGGATGTTGATGATTTCTTGATCCCTTTCAATTCTCCCATAAACACTGTAGTCATAATCTGTATCCATTGTAAGCACTAATACTCTTAGAGTATTAAGAAGCCTTTGTATCATCAGTCAAAATGAGACGCACTTTTATACTCACAATCTCTCCCTGCATCCCGTCCCAGAACAACTGGGTGCCCCGACGAGGCGACCAGGGCCCCAAGACCATCGACCAGATCCACAAAGAGGCCGAGCAGGAGGAGCATAGGGAGCACATGAAGGTGCAGCAAGCCCTCGTCTCCAAGAAGGAGTCAGGTGGTGGTGGCAGCGGCCCTGGAGGCAGGATGGGTGGAGGGGGTGGAGGAGGTGGAGGGGGTCGTGGGGGCCCCCACACCCCAGGCCGTGGTGCTCCTCAACAGGACGAGGGCTGGAATACAGTGCCCATCTCCACCAAGAACCGACCTATTGACACCTCTCGTCTTAGCAAAATCACTAAGGTAGGAGAGAAAGGTGGCTTTTCACCTGCTGTTCATCTGTATCGTAGTTGGTCAGTTGGATGATCTGCACACATTACAGCTGCTAACACTGACATTTCATTTATTGGCGGTTCAATCAGTTGGATTTTCACGTACACAAACCATTTCTTGCTCACTCCATTACAGACTTCTTTCAGAACACATTTTCATCACTTGACTGGAAACAGGACATATCAGACATATCTGTTAAAATCCCATTCATCTTTTATCCTGTTCTAGTTTTAGTAGGTAGTGTGTTTTAAACAACAGTCTCTCCTTTCAGACTCCTGTTCTTGACTTCAACAATCAGTTGCTTGCCCCAGGAGGTAAAGGCACATGGGGGAGCTGGGGTAAGGGCAGCAGCGGTGGCACAAGCGCCAAGCCTGCAGATTCTGGTAGGTTTCCCATACACGTGGGTATTTATCAAATAAACATGTAGTTGAGCACCTCCCAGCTGAAACTCAACATGTACTATGTGTGTATTTTCCTCACCAGGACCAGAGTCAGCCGGCCGCCCAACCACCAGCACCCTGAACAGGTTTTCAGCCCTACAGCAGGCTTCGTCCTCCTCTGGCTCCTCACTGGACTCAGACAGGCGCGTTCCTCAGAGGTGAGTTTACAAAGCCAACTCACAGAAAGAATCCTTCACCAGCAAATGCACCATGGGACCCTACAGAGAGAGTGAGTGAGTGAGTAGACATACCGACCCAGCTCTCCATCTGTCCTTCTACAGAAACAGCTCAAGTCGAGAGCGCAGTGAACGCTTCGACCGCTCCGATCGCGGCAGCGACCGCTTTGACAGACGAGATGATCGACGGGACGACCGCGATCGAAACCGGCTGCAGGTCACCAAGCGCAGCTTCAGCCGGGAGAATGAAGAACGGAGCCGGGAGAGAGAGCAGCGCGGGTCGGCCGATCCTGTCCGCAGAGTCGCGAGCATGACGGACGACAGAGACAGAGGCAGCAGAGAGAGAGCCAGGAGCAAAGAGATTGGTAGGTGGCGGGACGTAGCGCTAGTGCTAATAATGAAATTCTCTGGAAACTCCAAATGTTTTCACCGAAAAAGAAAGGGAGTATTGGCACAAAACATATTTGTACTTTTGCTTGTTCATTTAGCAAGAATTTGCATAAATTCGGATTTCTAGAAAACCTTTTTTTTTGTGTGTTTTTACAGCAAAGCGTGAGGAAGCTGCCACCCCTCCACCTCCCCAGACCCCCACCAAGCCTGCCTTGACCGAGGAAGAGCTGATCAAGAAGTCCACAGCCATCATCGAGGAGTACCTCCATATCAACGACATGAAGGTACTCACTGTTTGTTTTCCATAGCAAATGAAAGGAAACCAAAGTCCCAGCATACATCTTTCCCTGTGAATGCCTCATGTTGCACATTCCAGGCACAGATGCATCCTTACAGAAGGGTTCCTGCACCCACCAACAGCCATGAAAGTCATGTAGCACCCTGAACACTTTCAACAACCTCTGTGCCCTTCTGTCCTAACAGGAGGCCCTGCAGTGTGTGCAGGAGTTGAACAGCACTCAGCTGCTGTTTGTGTTTGTACGAAACGGGCTGGAATCGACGCTGGAGCGCAGCACCATCGCCAGGGAGCGCTTGGGCCTGCTGCTGCACCAGCTTATTAAGACCGGCATCCTCTCAACACAGCATTACTACAAAGGGTCAGTATGGAGCCCCACAGAGGTGGTTTAGTAGGAGAAGTAAGGTTGTTATACGTGTGTTGTGTGTAAAACACGTCTGAATAGCTATAAAGGAGGACGTGCAATAAGTAAATGTGTAAACTCTTCTGTGATTCAACATTTCTATTATAATGAACGGAAGCCCACGGGGGAAATGCTGGCTTTAGCTAGTGAATTAGTCTCTGAAAGTTTTTTCAATCAGTTGCTATAATTTAGAGATCTTAAAAAAATGTCAGTTTCCATTTTTGTGGTTGTGTGGAGTCACAGTGCTAAGTTTTCTCATCTTCATCCTTTAAACCTTAAATAAACTTTGACTTTGTGTGTGTTTCCTCAGGCTTCAGGAACTCCTGGAGGTGGCAGAAGACATGGCGATAGACATCCCCCATATCTGGCTCTACCTGGCAGAACTGATCACTCCCATGCTCCATGAAGGAGGCATCCCCATGGGAGAACTTTTTAGGTTAGTCCTGGGTCTCACTTGCCCCGCCCCACCCCAATACATTTTTAAACTAATTTCTTAGTTTGATGTCTAACCTATGTTGACCTTTTATGCCTCCAGGGAGATTTCAAAGCCTTTGATCCCTCTGGGCAAAGCTGGAGTCCTGCTGGTCCAGATCCTCACTTTGCTCTGCAAAGGAATGGTGAGACCCAATCATTTCTAATCTCTTATCTTCTTCATATTGTATCTGATAGTGTAGAGTTTTTAATTTTTTCAAAAACTTTCCTTGGCCTTGATGAGTGTTAGCCACAGTGTGATCAGTGAGTGTGTACATCAGTCTACAACCAATCTGTGTCTCCCTCATCAGACCCATAAAAAGGCGGGCACAATGTGGAGGGAGGCTGGTCTCCAATGGACAGACTTCCTCCCCGAGGACGAAGACGTCAACAAGTTTGTGACAGAACAGGTAAGAGGGAATTCACTTCTTCACAATATTAAACAGCTGTTAATCAGTAATGAGACTGTACTGTAGTATCCTCACACACGAAGAGTATGTTGAAAAGAGCCTGTTCCTGTCTCCATGGGGTTACTAGGATGTGGAGTTCACACTGGGAGACGGGTCGGAGAACAGCAAAAAGACGGAGCTGAGCTCTGCAGAGCTGACCAAACAGCTGGACAGACTGATCCAGGACAAGGCAGACAACGAGAGGATCTTTGACTGGGTTGAGGTTTGTATTCATGCTTGTGTGTAATTCTTAGTACTTACAGTATTAATTTACTTCCATCTTCATTTCCAATTGGCTCCATTCACAATCTTTTTTTATAGACTTTGCTAATGTGTGTCAACCACATGTCCTTATATTTCAAATTGCATATTGATCAGCTGAACGACTTATAGGACTTTCATGACTTTAAGACCAAATCTGAATAAAATGCACCTTTCTGCAGAGAACAACTTGCTTTATTACAGCACATATGCTGCATGACAGCATATTAAAGACTTCCAGAACTTTAAAATGAAGGACTTATATTGAAACTGAACTGCACTGAGTTTGTTCTCTGGGATTCAGTGCACTTATTTTGTCACCTTTGTCAGATAAAGGTGCCAGGTTTTTTGTGGGGAATCGATCACAGAGAAAACATGCCCAGTTCATTGGAACCAAGCAAACAGAGCAATACTACGTAATTCAAAGTTTGGATTTTTACAGGTTCCAGCATTATGTTTCTTTTTGTTTGCTATTAACGAGCTGTTCAGATTGCCACCAGTGTTCTGCATGTGTCTAAACACGTCCGTCTCTGCAGGCCAACCTCGATGAGCAGCAGACCTCAAACATGTTTGTCAGAGCTCTGATGACCTGCATCTGCCAGTCAGCAGTCATCTGTGAGTCTTCCTTTACATTCCACATTAAAGCCTACAAATAGTGGACTAATCACTATGGGATGTTAACTGAAATGTATCAATGAATATGTCTAGATATAGTACAGTGTAACTGTTGTACCATATCAACTTAGGCCTTTTGTTAAATTACGTTTTCCTAACTCTGCAGGTGAAAACCCCTACAAGGTAGACGGGGAGCAGATCAAACAGAGGGCCAAGCTGCTGCAGAAATACCTGAAGGATGAACAGATGGAGCTGCAAGCTCTGTACGCTCTGCAGGCCCTGATGGTGCAGATGGAGCAACCTGCCAGTAAGTGGCTGTCTTCAAGCTCATATTTTCCTTGTTATCCTGGGTTACCACTGATACGTGTCACCACTGTCAGATACTCAGATAGTTTTTAGTTGTGTGCATTGGTTCTATAAATTATTTTGGCAGCAAAATGACTTTTCATGTTATTCAAATTGTCTTGTGAACATTTCCTGTGTCTCGTCCCTCCATCAGATCTGCTGCGGATGTTCTTCGACACTCTTTACGACGAGGACGTGATCAAAGAGGAGGCCTTCTACAAGTGGGAGTCTAGCAAAGACCCCGCCGAGCAGCAGGGCAAGGGCGTGGCCCTGAAGTCCGTCACCGCCTTCTTCACTTGGCTCCGTGAGGCCGAGGACGAGTCCGACAACAGCTAGGGCCCCCCCGGACCGCCGGGAGAACTGGTGCGAGTTCAGAGAGGATCGTTGGGGAGAGCGAACGTTCTGTGGGTGATTCAGAAGACTGAATCAGCAAAATCCTTCTGCATAAACAGAAAAAAAGCAAGAAAAAAAAATTCTTCAACAGGGAGAGATTGTATTATGGATCGAACATTCGATCATATAATTTTTTTGTTTTCCTTTTATTTTTTCGTTTTGGGTTTCTTGTTTTGCCTTGCTCAACCGAATGTCTTTTTGAAATAAATGAAAATAGAGAGAATAGATATGAGAGAGAGAATGCTGAGAAGAGTTACAAAGCCGTGGGAGAAAATGCTGTTTCGTTCAGTATTTTTTTCTTTTTCCTTTTGAGGTTTATCTCCAGTTTTCAAATGGCTTTTCCTCGCCACGGCAACACTATTCAAGACACTTTGCTTAATGAATATATATAAAGAAAACTTTAAAAGGCTGTTCACATCTATATTTTTGATGACTTCATCCTTCATCATGTGGACACGACACGGCAACATTGTCATGTCACATGTGCGGCGTTTGATCTACATGACAAACTTGTGTAGACGGCTAGCTTTTTGTTTCTCTCTTTCCCGGTGTTCGATGATTGGAGTGTATGTTTTGTAATAAAATAGAAAACTACAAAGAAAAGTGGCAAGAGAGTTGTCTCACGGACATTTCAGATAGGAGTTAAAGTAACTGTTGTGGACTCCCGAGGATTTCACACAGACTTTATGAGGACGGTGTTGTTATGGGGACAGGCCATAAACATTGACCATTTTGCTGCTGCGGGATGACGATGCTTTCCGACGCCCAAAATCCCCAGCATTCTCTCCAATGTGTCTGTTTCACTTGTTTCCTGCGCTTCAAAAAACTAACTGTGGACTGAGAAAGGGAGAGCGGGAGCGAGGGCTCACGGCTGCACCCTCCTACAAAGTCTGTCGGATTTTAAAAAGATAAAATATCGTTATTGAAACTTGAAAAAAAGTATACTGACAAAAATCCACTTTAATGAAAAAAGACTTTAAAAATAGTTTAACAGTACAAATCCTAACGCCTTTTCTGCTTCCATGAGTGGAAATGCATTTCAGGAGAGTTCTGTAAATATATGGTTTGTTTACTGTTTTGTTTTGTTTTGGGTTTTTTCAAAGAAGAAATGCTCTTTTCCCTGTATTTATATTTTTCTCTCCTCAGCTGGCAGAAGGTGCTTGTAATTATCCAACCCAAGTCATTGATTACAATTTAATTGAAAATTTGTAAATACTTTTTTGCTTTACTTTATTAAAAAGATATTTAATTAAAGAAAATGAATGCCTCTTTTCACACCCAAAACTGGAAGAGATAATAAAGATTGTTGCAAATAAAAGGAAAAGCTCCCACACTCGTATGTTTGTGAAGGCCATTTGGAGGCTGGCTTTGCTGCTAACGTGGGGCCGGCCTCGCTACCACATCTACTGTGTGTTAACGCTCAGCAGCACAATCGCAGTTGTTGGTGTTCCTCCTGTTTAACTTATTTCCTTCCTCATCAAACATTTGCAAAGCTGAATTATTTTATTTTTTTCAAAGTTTGAAACTTGCGTTGTTTACGTTCTGGTGTTCTTTTGTTTTTTGGGTGCGTTGCTGCCACCTGTGGATCAGTCAGTAATAGTGCTGTTACTGACTGCAGGTGCATGCATCCTGGTGATGAGTGACTCACTTATAAAACTGCTCCACACTGCTGCTGGGCAAAACGTCCACAGGGTCAGAATGTCACCTAATGCTAGATCACGTCGTGTCGAAGTTTATATTGGGTTTTTACATTGACAAAGCAAACTTAACTCAAGGTCTACTTAGTAAAAAAAAAAAACATTGTATATACAGGTCCATTAAGTAGCTTTTCCAGAGCTTTCAACCATATATGTTCTTCGTTTGCGCAGTTGTCATCAAGTTCTAACTCCCCACCCCCAGCTTAGTAACTTCAGTCACGTTTTCTGTTAAAGGCTGTGAGATGTGGTTGAAAGCTCTGGAAAAAGCTAGTTAGTGGACCTTGGTTTCTTTCTTTTTTTTTTTTTTTTTTTTGGTCAAACTATGAACAAAAGCCGTTTGAGGCTCACCTCTTCTATAGGCCTCCATTACAAGCACCAGCTGGAATAACAAGGTCTTTAAAGTGACACTGTTAGAAATAATGTGAATACATATAATAATAACTGTGGATACAAATTAGATAACTAGTGTCCCTCACATGTCCTCATGTAGGGTTGCAAAAAAGCAGACACATGATACTTTAGTATTCTGTCCATATTCTAAATTATATGGGTATTTCTACTGAACACCTAGTTTTAGAAAATATTTCACAATTCAGCATTTAAGTCTACATCCATGGGGGCTGCAGTTGCTAACATGAGTTGATTCAGATTGACAGCTGATAGGACTCCAAGTCCCTGAGGCGCTGTTCAGCCGGCCATGAGGAAGAGGGTTGTGGTTACTGGGAGAAGTTGTGTAACTGGTAGCAGACAAAAAAAGCATCTGTGAAGTCACCACATGTTTCTAAAGGGTTTGTTGCTCATAGATGGGGCTTCACAGTGCTGGACTTCTTGGGGAACTCCAGAAAATAAAGTCTTGGCCATCCTTGAACCTTCACTATTAAGTTATATAAGTAGAGCCAAGAAACACAACAATCATTCTGCAAAGCTCTAAGTTACATTCATTGTTTATCCTGTGAAAGTTTCCATACAATGGACTGCAATGGGATTCTGTCATTGTGTATATGGAGCTGCTGTAAGTGTGGCAGGTCAGACTCGACAGCTGAGGCACTGGACGATCCTGTCCTGTAGAATGGATGTTCACTTGTAGCCAGCATCAAGCACTGAAGCTGTCGGAGATGCAACTGACATTTAAACTTGGTTGTACTAAAAAGGTTAGGGCACCACAAATTTGAACAAAATAGATGGTCGAGAACGTAATTAGATCAATTCTATAAAGTGAAATGAAAATAGGGGTCTTATAGATTGAGAATCTGAAGTGTTTAAATGAAAGCGGAAAATACAAAATGTGTAAGCAAACTTACATAAAACATGCTTTATACAAATGAGGTACAAAATGTTCATTGTATTTCCTTTACAATCTTGAAAAAAGTTTAGATAGTGGATTCTCATCATCATATGCTTATATTCTCATATCTATATATGAAATATATATATATATTTTTTTTTTTTTTAAAAGCACAAACGTTGTGCTATGTATAACCAAACCACATGTGATGAAATTTAAATTTAAAACCCTCTCAGAGAAAGATCCTCAACTCGGTCTTCCTGTAGAAACAGGTCCAGTCCAACCCCTGGGCTGAGGACATCAGACTCTTCACTAAAAGTGTTGACCACCAGTAAAACCTGTGGATTTAAACAGACCATAGAGTTCAGCACAGCCATGATGTTCCTTGCAGAAATCACTGCCAATGACAGCAGGTTAATGTATATGATTACTACGTTTCTCACATATGTTGCTGTTCTTAAAAGCACAATACAATATAGCCATATACACTCACCGGCCACTTTATGAAGTACACCTTGCTATCACCGGGTTGGACCCCCTTTTGTCTTCTGAACTGCCTTAATTCTTCGTGACATAGATTCAACAAGGTGCTGGTTTGGCAGTTTGAACTTCAGCAGAACGCCTTGACCACGTCTACATGTCTAAATGCATTGAGTTGCTGCCATGTGATTGGCTGATTCGAATTTTGCGTTAACGAGCAGTTGAACAGGCGTATCTAATAAAGGGGACAGTGAGTGTAGAGTAGGCTGACGGCCTCCTGAATGTTTATTGTAATGCAGTGTTGCAGAGGTATTGTGAGATCATTCCATGAACTCACAATACCTAAGTCAAGAAAAGTCTGCGGATTCACTGTGTGTGTTCGTCTTGCGTTCGTGTGGCTTGCCCCCAGATGCTCCGGTTTCCTCTCTCAGTCCAAAGACATGCGGGTCAGTTCAGCTGGAGACTCTTCTGGAACACAAACTACATTCTCAAGCAGCAACACAGAAAACAGCTTTTGGACTGTTTCCCAACAGAATATTCCAAAAAGCTGCTCAGTGTATCACTGCCCTTTTTGTCAAAAGAACTGCTTGTAACCCACGTCTGTGAATAAGCCTGTATTGTGTGGACTTAACTCGTGGTAGAGAGGTAAAGTCACCAGTTCAAGTCTCCAGACTGTACAGACATATCAGTGCTGGGCGTGTGGTGGGGGAGTGGGCTGTCAGCCTGAACACTCAGCCCCCACCACCAGCCAGAAATAGAAAGTGTGGTTGTGCTGGACAGCTCCGAAATGCATCTTAGTCCAAAAGAGTGTGTATGCTCAGCAAACTTTGCTTGGTCAAATAATAAATAAAAGAAACCCAGCACCTCAGGGCTCACACATCTTTACTTTTGCAGGCAGGCAATTATGTTTGACCACTGCAGAGCTCTGTTGCACAGCCCACGAACTTTTGGTGTCACATCGACATAACATCGTTCTTAACAGTTTCCCCTTTTAACCTAACACCCAAACTCAGATGTCCTCTGTTAATCAGCACTTCACACAATAGATCTACAGCAGAAACCTTTGTAGGCTGTAATTCAACCTCCGTGTAACCTTACCCAGAGTCAGGCCATCATTTTCAACTGCCCTTATCGACTTATCTTACTTGTCACGAGACCTGCTCTCTCCCTGCTGAAATGCTCAGCCTCGGGGGAATCGCCTTATCTCCAACCTGCTTTCACTCGGCTGCAGTATCGCAGTTTTTAGATGACATTTTCACACTGTTGCATCACTGGAGGACCTATCATTCCTTTCCATGTAATCCTTCCTGAGTATATTTGCACAAGGTAGTGTGAATTGGTAAGCAGTCAGGCGGGCACTGTAAAGTGCAGTTTATTATAGTGGAGATTCTACAGGGGAAAATCCTGAGAGCTTACTGACATTGTAGATATTCTAATGTTTTTTCATTTATCCAGGTAAAAGTCAGTTCCGAGCTGAAAACACTTTTTTAAAGTAATCTCTGCAATGGTGACATCCATCACTTCACAAAGTCTTGATGAGTAAATATTGAGATGATGCACATTATACATGGATAACCAATAAAAGGATGTAGGGGGGGTAAGGGTTTTTATCCATGCTAGCAATGTGGCTCCATGGAAGTGTCGGTAAGTAGTCCACCACTTTGGTCCAGACTGAAACATCTCAACAGCTATAATATGTCATTTTGTTAACCCTAACCCAATCATGGTCCCCAGTGGAAGAAGCCTACTGACTTCTGTGATCCCCTGACCTTCTTTCTTTCACCATAATGAGGTTGATGTTTGTGATTCAGAGAGAATTACTTTCACAAATTCTGGATGGATTCCTGAAGGTCTTTCTTCTAACACCACCAGCAGGTCAAAATGTTCAGGTATTGACATAGCTTGACATCTACAAGATGGATTGATGCAAAATGTTTTACAGACATTCATGCTCCCCATGACAGTTTTGTTTTTTTGTGTGAAATTTTTTAACTGTTGGATGGATTGCCTTGACATTTGCTACATTTAATCAGGGTCCCTAGAGGATAGGTTATAACGACACAGTGACTTGTCATCTAGCACCATCATATCAAAATTTCAATTTAAAAAACAAATGACTGACATAGCTTGGACTGATGGGACTCTTAACCTCAACTGTGCTTTGTGTTTAGTGCTAATTAGCAAATGTTAGCATGCTACCAGGCTAAACTAAGAGGGGGGACGTGGTAAACGTACCTACTAAACATCAGCATGTTATCATTGACATGAGCATGTCAGCATGCCGACATTAGCATTTAGCTCAAAGCACTGCTGTGCTAAGTACAGCCTCATAGAGCACCGCTGTAGACTCTTAGTCCTGTTGAAAACCATTTTCAGGTAACAGTTGCTCCAGCTCCTCCACTGAAAGTTGCTATATTAGTTTTAAAGATGTTTTCTTGACTAGAGGTTATGTGTTTGATTTGTAAAGGCATATCAGTGAATCTTTGAGCTAAACGGGAATGTTTTTCTTGTCCAGGTCATTATGTGAGACAAACCTGCATGGCGTGTAGGACCTCTGACCTCCAGCAATTCCCTACATTAGCAAACTCAAATGAGACTGGCAGGATACAATACAGTTTGAGGGTCTGAAAAAGCAGGTTTTTGGTTGTGGGTTTGACATTTATCTAAGATTGCGCATGTGCTTGATGGTTTGTGGATATTACAGGAATGCCATTTGAAGCCATCTGCAAAAGGTTTTTAAATACATTTCTTCAGTAGTATTCATCTACATTTGCTGCTGGCTAATGGGTTATAAACCTTTTTACCCTTCTGGGCACATCTGTTGAGGATTTTAGAAGTGTTTCATCTCTGTAATGTGAGTAAACTGAGGCAGAAAAACTAAAAACCCACCCGTAGGTGTGCTCTCTTCTTGTGTCCCAATTCCATTCTACATACTAATTCTTTATGTCTGCATTGTGTTTACACTGGAAAAGTGACTAAATAAAAAGTAAGAATTATGCTTTGCACATTGCATTATATTATTTATATTGCTAAGTAATAATACACTATAACTACTATATTGTTCTAATTTTATTTCTATATATCTATATATACTATGTATATGTTCTTTTCCTTTTCTGTTATGTACATTTAAAGCATTGCATAATTACTGTATAGTGTTTTTTTATGACATATACTGCACATATATATAACACTGCAAGCTGTTATTATGTATATTGTACTTATTATTCATACTTTTTTGTTATTCATTTTTATTTATTCAATTCAAATAGCTCTTTTTCTGTTTTCTTACCTCTTAGCCTGTCTCTGTGCTGTTGTAACATGTGAATTTTGTGTGAATATTTATATTTTTGTTGACCTAGAAGTAGTTTAATTTAGATATATTGAGTTTCAACATTTTAAATTCCACCCATTTACATATTTTTACTTGTAGAATGCAAACTCTTCCCATGTTGATAAAAAAAACTAACCCAAATCCAAGGACAAAATACTGCAAACTTGACGTCCTCAGGCCGTGGTTAGTATTGTATGGAATAGGGGACAGCATCTGTCTCTTCATTCTCACACTCACTGGAGTTCAGTGTCAATGTTTAGCATCCTAGATACACTAGAGGGGGCCATTGCACTTTATATGCTACCCACATTCAGTATAATAGTAGTATTTTCAATTCAATCAACAATTTTATCCAAACAACAGACAAGAAAACCTATTTAAATGATAACTTTTTGGTAAAATAGTAAATTAGCTTCTCTAAGTGCTTCAAATCAAACACAGGTTACAACCTGTTTTATGAAGACACTTGTTCTGGCTGCCCCAGAGCCATTTGAGCAAAAACTATATTAAAATATAATCTTAGTGTTTCATGTTTGTGCCTGCTTATTGTTTCTGTCTCCCACTGTGGCTAATGTGTGTATGTTTCCCACCAGGCAGTCCTCACCTGTCCACCCAGCTGCACCTCATTACACTAATGAACCTCTGCCTGTATAGTTGAGGTTTTCTCCGGCAGTTGTAAGATGATCAGTTGGAGGATCACGAGAAGCTGAAACCAGGGAAATGAAATGTATTAAAGTGTAGTCGGTTATCCAGATCATGGTATATCTAGAAGTGCAAAGTAAAATAAAACTAGAATGGCTTTAGATTCTTGAAAACATTTAAAGTCAAACTATCTAAAGCAATCTGTCCAGTTGCCTTTGAGTTTGCACTTCTAGACACCATATAAGTTGTTTTTCTTAGCTCACCTTGGTAATGGACAGTTTGGGTGTTCCTCCCATGATTCAAGTGAAAACTGCATCCATTTTATGATGAGCATTTTATGATGAATGTCTCAGATGACCCATGAGAATAAAACGGAAAGTGTAGACAGCGTACCGTGGCCTTAAGGTTGCTGTTGGTGAGTTAGAGTCCAATGGTAGGCTAAATGGTCTATTTCAACAATACCCTCTTCTGTGTAAGACATAGACAGAACATTATGACACGGAGCCATCCTAAATTTCACAAGTCCAAATACTAGTCTGGAGCATCCACTCGTATTGAACTGAGCCTGGCTGTGAAATGCTAGAGTCTAGACCAATCAGCCAGCTGTGGGTTGTTTGAATGATGACTTGATTGCTTTGACCTTTCCATGCTTGGAGCATCCTTAACCTTACATAAAACTATTTTCAGACATACAGGAGAATCTTATATCTTATTTGCTACAATGGCAATATGGAAAACATTCCGCTTTGGAGCTTTAAATGAAGTATTGTGATTGTAGGACCAACATATAACTGCATTTACACTGAGAGCCTTCCCCTCGCCGCCTCCCCCTCCTCGTCTCCCAGTACATGCCCCAGAGGTCAGTGATAAAGCTCAGTGGCCGACACCTCTCTGCCTCCCTTGACCTTAGCATCCACAGCAGCAGCAGAACCCAACCCCAATAAACAAAAGTCTTATGGGATTGATGCGGGAGACTCAATGCGCACACTTGAAAATAAGGCAATACACAGTATTGTATTTATATAACTAAATTCAAAAATATGTATATTTTCTCTTTCTTTGTTATTTTTATATGAATTATCTCATTCACTTCCTTGCTATGGAGGTTATTTAATATAACCTCACATTTAAGAAATAGTTTCACATTTTAGGAAATCCATTTTAATTGCTTTCTTGAGAGAGTTAGTATAAAAGAGAAAATATATATCACTCTGTGTGTATGCTATTTATGAAGCTACAGCCAGAGGAGAGTTGACTTAGTTTAGCAAAAAGACTGGAAACAGGGGAAACCTGGCTCTGTCCAAAGATAACAAAGTCTGCCTACCAGCACCTGTAAAGTTCAAACAAGATATGTGTTAATAGGTATAAGTAGGATAAGTAATTCATATTTTTCATACTTATTTTTTAAATGATGTTCATGCTTTTCCACTTACTGCTGTTAAATAACATAGCACAACTGTTTTGTTACGTTTGACCCTTTTTCTTTGCTCTGGCCTGTTGTTTTCCCACAGGGATCATTACACTTGTACACAAACACACACCGCCGTGTGCAGGCTAAAGTAGCCTAATGAGCTTACATCATACCATCATGAATCATAACTCTGTAGCAGATGGCAGCGGGTGTGTGCAACAGTCTGACACCCCGCTGGCTGCTGAGACCCACACCAGTGAGGACACAGAGTGGCCATGTCTCTTCACCAGCATCACTGACAACATGTCAGCCTGTTTGACTCATCACGTAGAGTACCGCGCCGGCACATTCAGCTGTCACACTCCGCTTCTCCTTCACAGAGCTGCAGTCAGTTCTTGGGCATTCTGAGATTTGCGTGAGAGATAGGTTGTTCAAGGTCAGGTTAATTTTATAAATCCCACATTTTACTACTAAAAAGTAACACAGCACTTTTATTAAATATAAATGAAGAAAAATCCTGGTCTGATTCAAGAAGAACAGTCCGATACAAACACACACACACAAAACAGGACACAAACTGTTGCTATCTAGGTGGGCGGGCCACAGACCCGCCCCCAAAACCCGCGGCGCCCCTG
>JAVQJD010024802.1:0-24294 GCA_036023655.1 Nannoperca australis | reverse complement strand
AATATAGTGGATGGGTTGAAATTTGATTAATAAATATCGTTCATTAGATTATCACTGTGTTTTCGCAGCGGTCTGTTCTCAAACTGTCTCAGCTCGTTTTCTCGAGATAACGGAATAATGAAGTTGTGCTCTCGAGATAACGGCATTAAAAATGTTTTGCAAGCATGGCCGCTCTCGGCTTCCGTAATATACCCTGTTTTATTATAGGTAATTATTTTACATGTTGCAGTGTTGTCCCTGGTTACAACCCTCCATAGGCCCATGCTTATACATTGAACACGTTTGGTCACCCCTTCCTCTAATGGTTTGGTCCGTTTTTATTTTATTATGTATTCTGATTCTGATCTGATTCTGATAATTTCAGGTTTAACTCTGGGTTTTCAGTACTATGACGGTGGTTCACTTCTTATCGGGGTAAATCACCATGGTTACTTATGCTGCACGCCTAACCTGTTCAGCTGCAGGTTATGTTCAAGATAACAAATCAACACGCATAAAAGCACCGCCTACTGACCAATCAATTATCTTGGAAAATGGCATCACCAATAGAAAAGAAGTGGAGCTCAGTATTCTCTGCTATCTTGAGAAGAACTCTTTTTATATGAGAGATAGTTTCTTGTCGGAGGGACGGATTAATCTGCAAGAAATGTCAAAAACATTTTATTTTATCATCCTACAACAAACTGACTAAATCACTGAAGCCATGTACTTATAAGATATGAAAGTAAGAATATTTAATGCTAAATTATGTTTTTATATTTATGTTTTATTTGCTCCCAAGTTCGTTTGACACCTCCGTGGTTGCAGCTGAAAGAATCAGGCTAAAATTGTCATACATGCCATAACAATAAATCTAAGTGACACATTAATTTAATGTAATACTACTGACCGAGGAGTGATATTATCACCGTGTTAATTTACAGATTCACAGTCAGCAATATTCTTGCAAGCTGTCTTCCCTGCATTCAGCAGCGGCAGCGGTGTGGCTTGTAGCCTGGATGATGTGTTTAACTTCTTTGTATTTCTCTAATATTAAAATTTGCTCTTTGTTTGTAAAGTACACCACTCTGCTGCCAGTACACCTATCATCATGTTTGTGATGGGTCACATGCTGCAAACACCGGCCCTTTTATGTGAACGCACTCATGGCTAGATAAGGAAACCCTCAAGTTGATAACCAGCGTTGTGTGACCGCTTAGTTACATCTCTATGTAGGACTGTACTGTACTACTGTATGTTCTCCTTCCTCCTGCTCTCTCTCCTCCCCCCCTTTCCCCCCCAACCCAACCGGTCGAGGCAGATGAGCGCCCCCCTAGAGCCTGGTTCTGCTCGAGGTTTCTACCTGGTAAAAGAGAGTTTTTCCTTGCCACGCCTAGCGCTTGCTCATGGTGGGAACATTGGGTCTTTCTGTGTGTGGGAGTTGGTCTCTACCTGCTCTATGTGAAAGAGTGCCCTGAGATAACTTTGTTATGATATGGCGCTATATAAATAAATTGAATTGAATTGAATAGTGTGATCGCGGTTGTTCGGCTCAGTGAAGCCAGATAACAAAAAGAGATCCTGGCTATGTTGAACTTACTTTATTGAGCTTTATAGTACAGGCCTCTGGCTCATCTCGAACGAACCAACATTACAGCTTAATGTTACAGGAAGGTGGACATTTGTACAATGGTCCTGAGGGTCAAAACAACAATGGCAGAGTTTATTGTTCTAATTCTAAATAAACAGCCGTATTCGTAGTTTCACAGCTTCCCACCCGATGAACGTTTAAAAAGGAGATGGATTTTGTACATAAGACGAGACTCTATGTGTTCCTTGTACTTCAAGAAGGCCAGATACAAAAGGCCAAAAGAAGTGGTTGTGATGTGTACAAACGTGTACAAATGACTACGACTGATGTCCTACTCTGGGTGAGTGTAGCATGTTGCTAATGAACTGGATAAATACAGTAGTCAGTATTTTACGATTTCTTACACACAAACATTTTTAAAATAACACACAGTTGGTGAAACCTGACACACAAGGAGCAAAACCTCAGCCCAGATCTGCACAACTATAAGCACATTCTCAGCCTCACACGTTTTGTGAAACACAAAAAACACAGATTTCTGTCTTCTCTACGTTAGACAGAAATCTAACATGATGTCACTTGTCACTTAATCATTTTATATTTAAAAAAATTATAAAATCTGTTATGTGTTATATGTGAGTACCAACAATGATGCTGTGTACAAGAAGGTGATGAGCAGATTCTATTTGAGAAAGCTCAGATCCTTCAATGCAGCAAGATGCTGGAGATCTTCTACCAGCCTGTGGTCGCAAGTTCCATCTATTGTTGTCAATAAACTCATTCACAAGGCTGGAACTATCATTGGTGAAAACCTGGAGATGTTTGAGTCAGTGAGGAGCAGGAGGTCACTGAACAAACTGCTCTTCTACATTATTCACTGCCCTTTTTGCACAGCTGTTCTTATTGCCCTTTTCTTATTTTGTTGTACTGTTATTTCCTCTTATTATTATATTCAGAGACTGTTTTCCAGATCTGCAAATCTGCTCCTTATTTTATATTTATAGTTTTTATTCCTTTTTACTGATATTCTGCAGATTTGCAATTCTGCTTATAATTTATGGTTTTTCTTATAGTTTTGTTGATTTGACAAAACAATTTCCCTCACTGGATCAGTAAAGTACATCTATCTATCTATGTGTCAGATTCATTATCACATGCTATGTAGTGGGTGTGTAAGCATCACATTAAATTGGCATCTATAAATTAAAGAAGCCTTAAATTTATGAATGTGTTATAGTCTTATCAGTCTTGTTTATGTGTTTTAGTTATTCAACTGGATAGCTACTGTTGCTATGGACACAACAGCTTTTGAGAACAGGTAGGAAAGGAGAACCACCTGTTTAACAGGAACAATGTACCATTTAACATGAAATATTTACTCGTTTTTACCTCGAGCTGTTGTGGTTCCTCCCACTTTATTAGTGATCTATAGCATCTGGCCCTAATTACAACTTCCCCTGCAATAATATTTGAGACTAGACACAGGTACAAACACATCATTTTTATTTAAACATACTTGGAAGATTAGGAAGACAGGTAAGTGCTGAACTAGAAAGTAATTTATCTGTTACTTAGCATAGTAGACTACATACCTTGATAATGAAAAATCAGTTGCTTGTCTAACTTTGACCTTTTCGAATCACCTAAATCTGCAATTCGGATTTTTGGCAGAAAAAGGAGAGACCAGGAGAAAACACGCTGTTTAAAGTCCGTAGTAGCAGTAACTATAGATTGTAGCATAGCGTAGTGCCCCGACTGGAAGTAGCATTCCGTTGACTTTAGCATTGTCCAATCACAAACAAGAAATGTTCTACTCTTTCCGTAAGCTGAAATGTTGTTGTGTTTTGTAAAATCTTAATGTGTTTTGTGAAATGTAGTTGTGTTTTGACCCTCAGGGCCACCATAAATTTGAGAATAAATATAATAAATATGTAAAACCTAATAGAAGGTAAAATTTGTAATTTACCTGCCGGCTAATACGTTAGCATGAGCTGACATAGTTTGCCTATTATATGTTACACGTACAAACATTAACAGCCCCACATTGTGAATTTCCTGTAGCTAATCAGAATTGTTACACCTGAGACTATTAAGTTACATTAGCTATTGATTAACGTTACATTGGAGTCACATAATTTAGACCATTTCTCAAAGATAAATATTAGCCAAACCCTGCAGGTCATTCCACAAGACTTAACCTACCATTTCCCGCCTCCTCAAAAACTCCTTTATCCATCTGAAAGTTGCAACTTTTTTAGTTTCTCAAACTAAACACCAATGGCGTGAATATTCATCTTTATTTTGGCAGCAGAAACCAAAAAGAAAGGTAACTGGAAACTGAATACTTATTTGCTCGTTTTGTGTAAAGGAAAATATGAACTTATTGAATAACAAGTAGTACATACTAGAAAATAAGATTAATAAAGATAAGTGAATGTGATAGTCTTCATTTCAGAGCTTGGCTCATGGCTTAATGTTTGTTTGCCTAAACAAAACAGCAAGAAACCTCAAATTTATTTAATAAAAATCAAAAAATTGCACAAATATGTGGGGGGATTCAAAAGGGCGGAATGTAAACATCACTTACTTCTACATCGCAAACTTCTAGCCTACTTGCTATGCTAACCCAGAAAGAATGATGAATTTCAATTAAAACTTCATGCTATTTCCATGTAGGCCTATACTTTTTCTAGTTAACTATTAGCTACGTCATGCAAATTTTCCTACTTAAGTTTTTTTTTGTCAGTGTTATTACTGCCCATTGGCTTCCACTCCTCCAGCCATTTGTTTAGGCTCTTATTTTGGCAGCAAAACAGCTTTATTTCCGGTGGTTCTCTTGCTGTTGCTGGCTGACTTGATGCAGCTAGACTGACTTGCACACATCACAGTATGATTAGCTCCTATGGCCAAAAATACATTGAGCAGCGCTGCTCCAACACCACCAGTCAATGAGGGCAGCAACACACTGGGGATCCTACACTAACTTTCACTATATGGAGCAAGTGAGAGATCAGAGAGTTCACTCATTTAGAGCAAAGGCACCCAAAACAAAGGGTCAACACTGACCTCCAGTTGTTGATCATTATGAGGCAATTAACAATTCACAAAACCATACTATTTAAGAGATGTCTTTATTTATGTTAATCTATTCTCGTATCACTTCTATCAGTTTGTCTTTAAACAATTATTAAACTCAAATTTACTTGTTAAAAGTTCACTTGGGGTTCCCTCCGCCAGGAGGCAATCTGTAGAGGCTAAGGTGAAAAAACATTTTGAATCTTTGCCATTCTATTCTAGCTCATTTTGTTTTAAAGACAGCCCTAAACGTCTTAATTCTCTTTCTTAAGGTGGTTGTTGTTGTTGTATAGGTTGTATTTAAAGTTTTTGTTTTGGAAATGCTAATGCTTCAACACAGACAAATTGCTCAATATCATCCTCTGGCTGGCAAGAAAACATGACCAAGCTTGCACTTGAACCCCAGGAAACATTGTTTTGTAATCTGTAATCTGCATTTTAAATGTGAAATGTCACCACCTTCCCACCTGTAAACACAGTCAGCTGTGTTTTGCTGGAGTGCACAACCAAGCCAGATGCACCACTGTACTCTCCTTGAGTCTTTTGAAAGACATTTCCAACAACATTTAACGTGAAGTGCATTCCCACTTTGGTCAATAAAATAATTTTTTTTAAAACAGCCTACATGATGTCTGGGAGTTTTCTCATAATAAAAGGCCACACATCATTTCAAAAAATTTTAAGCACTACAAAACAAAGCTATTCCTTTATGAAACTGTATCCTATTTTAGGAAGTCCCAAGGTTAGATCATACCAATCAAGACTTATCTAGGACCTGTAGACTCAATGTCATGTCCACAGACTTGGTGATATTCTTACATCTTTGCTGACCTCTTGTGGAATAATTCAACAGTACTGAATAGTAGTAAGAGGAGGAGCTTCCCAGGCAGGCATACTGTGTGTGTGATCGTTGGAAACGGGGGAATATTCAACTTTTATATACAGTCTATGGTGTCTTCACTTACCACTCCTCCCTTCTGTTCCTGAGGCTTCTATTTCCTAGATACCATAAACAGTTTAGTGTGGTTAACTTTGTCTTACTATATCTGCATCTAAGAGAAAATCATGGTTTGTTTTTCAGCAGGCTGGCTTTTCTTTATGCTGCTCAACTTCTTGACAGTTCCATCTGTGTTTGACAGGAGGCACGCTTAAGCTGGACTGGCAACAGGGTCGTTTGGCAAGTATTACATCTCTACTGCTAATATGTTATTACTTCTGTCTCAAGAAATCTGTTCAATGTCAAATTTTAAGTGTTCATTTTCTTTGTTAAATATGTTTTAATGAGCAAATAAAAAACTAAAACAAACCTTAACTGTACATGTATTGATGAAAGATTGTTAGAAACATTATGGTACAGTTGTATATTCAGTCATTTTTCATTTATTCCAAGATGCAGTAGCTGCTAAATCAAGGACAGTGCCTTGAATAAAGATGAATAAGATTAAACCTGGAGAGGTTTTGCAAAACACAAACTTGATATTAATTGTATGTAGCCCAATCTGGACAGAAAGGGTCTATCTTTCTATCTGTCTTGATTTTTGTTGATGTCATGATTGTTCTGTCACCAAAAGCATTCTTGTTGTTGTTTATTGTAATTTATGGAACTGCAAAAATATACTTTCAGCTCGCAAAAATAATCTTATAACATGCAAAAGGTAAAATATTCCCTTCATACTACATCATTTGGAGTGTGGACTCCCTGTAGGTCAGAAACCACAAGAGGCAGTGTGGTGTGTATTTACTATACTGGGAGATTATTATTGACTGTTGATCCAAAATGTTGTGGTGGTTGAGTATGGAGTGAATATAGTGTCAATATTATTAGTAAATGTGTATTACATAATTTGTAACTTTGTAAAAACAAGATTTAAAAAAATATTTTACTTACAGATTTTTGACTTCCACTTCTCAGATCTGATCCTTTTTAAAAAGCTTCCTACCCTTACAAATGTCTCGTGTTACAGCACAGATCAGGATACTTTTGCTTTTTTAATGCTGGTTGCATCTCCACAGATTTGTAAATGTATGCTGCGTTTAATTGCTGGTGCAAAACTAGGACATCTGAACTTTCGGCTTATTTGTGTTTAATTTCAAAGTTGAAAAGACGTTTTTCTAAATAGACAGAATAGCTTGTCGCCCCTCGATAGGAGCACATACATTTACCAACCACAGACTCTATTCAGTGACCAATACATGTAAATATATGGTTTAAATAAGCTACTGCTAAGTGGTAGAGTTGTTCTTCTGCCTGTCAGTCCCGGCAAACAGCACATTGTCTGCAAAATCTGAAACACTTTAAATCTTGTTTTTCAGTTACAAAGAGAGAGTTTGCTTGGTTGTACCATTTGGTTGGAAGTAAAATATGCAAACTCTCTGTCTTTCATGACTTACGGTTTGACATTCCTACATTTAAAAGGTGTAATGATTTAGCAATTGAAACATATTTGGAGGCTCATGTAAACAGAAGTACCATATTATTTCTGCAGGGGATGCCAGAGGCCAAATTCTTTACTGGTTGCCAGCTTAAAAAATTACAAATGTCAACATAGGCCATTATATTATTATTATTATTATTATTATTATTATTATTCATACTGAATCTATTTAGGATTTCAACATAAAAGATATTGCTTAATGGAATACATTAGCCATTCAAAACACCAAAGACAGTTCTTACATTTTAATTAAATCAAATCATTGTCTGGCATATAAGTGCACAATTATGAGATTATCTTCATGATTGACAGCATTATTTATTTTCTTGGAGCTATAATAATCACATTTCTACCAGAATCTGGCACAGTGGTCTCACTTATTACTGTGAATAATAAACAGTATTGGTTTATTGGTAGAAAAGTACAATATATTTACATAAGCCCATTTCAGCATATGTTCCAATGGCAAGTTATTATGACATGTCACATCTACTGTTTTAGATCTATGGATTTTACTTTGAACTCTTAATTTATTTTCTTGCACAAATAATAAGCTAAGAAAGAGTCAGGGTTTAATAAGAGCCATAACTGATGTGCCACAATCAGAATAGCTCAAATCTAAGTGATATCAAATGTGTAATTTTTCTCGAATCTCATTACATACTCTTTCAATCACACTCCTTGGTTCTCTTCCTTTCATCTACAGGGTTCCACCGTCTACTGTCTTTCTCACAGCTTTTAAAATGTGGCTGAAGCTTGCTTCTGTCCCGCTGCTTCCTGCCATCATCAGGGTGTCCAGTTGTTATATTGCCATGTTGTGCCATCGAGCTCTGGGCTGGGTACTGAGGCTGGTGCGAGGCACAGTGTGTATAAGGAGCACCCATGCCTTTGTGTTCTCCAAATGCACACATGCCAAAGTTGACAGTGTCCTGGAGACCTTTGACCTTTACGCTGAAACACACCCCTCCCTCTGCATTGGACCACAGATTGGTCAGTGTGCATTAGAATCACTTAATTTACCAAGTGCAAATTTCACGTCTTACTATTGGCTCCAACATGCTAAAACTTTTGTACTTTTATTTTAGTAAAATGTGAATGCAGGACTTGTAACATACTATGTCTGCAATGTGGTATTGCTATTTTTACTTAAGTAAACAATATGAGTATTTCTTCCACAACTGAAAATCTAACAGATAATTACTTTCAGTTTCATTACAAGCTGTTGAGAGTTTGTGTAACTCTTGAAATTAACTGTAACAGTGGGAATTTAGAATTTCACTCGACTGTGTTAATTTATGCATTCATGGCACAACAGCACTACCTGTTCCTGTCATCTCTCTTCCTAGGTGTAGCACTGGATGAAGTGGTGAGGAGAGTATGTCCCTCGCTGGTGTTGGAGCTGGGGACACACTGTGGCTACAGCTCTATCCGCCTGCTGCGTCTGCTGCCCCCTGCTGGCAGACTGATCACAGTGGAGCTGGACCCACTTACAGCCGAGCTAGGGGAGGAAATCATACTTGTAGCAGGCTTCAAACACTCCCAGGTACGCCCACCGAAGATTCACTTTTAACTTTACTAAATTCAAATACAAGACAAAGTGGCAAACTTACCACTCATAACAGGAAACCATTATTTCTGAAGGAAACCTCTGATTCTTTGCAGTTCCAGGTGTTGACATCTAGCTCAGCTGAGGCCATCCCAACATTGCATTCTTTTCTTCAGCCTGATCAAGGAACCAACGAGGGCCTCAATCTGGTGCTGATGGACCATGACCCCCAGCAGTACCTTCCAGACCTGCTGGCTCTGGAGAGTGAGGAGCTCCTCAGCCCTTCTGGCTGCTCTGTAGTTCTGATCTACAGGAGCCAAAGAGCCGAACATCACAGAGAAATCCTGGATCACATCAGAGCAAGGCCCGACTGCTACTGCATGAAGTCAGAGCTTCAGTTCATAACGGAGATCTTCTACCAAAAGGAAAGCATGATGGTAGATAGCAAAATCTAAAGATGTGTGCTTTCAGTTTGTGTGGGCTACATCATGCAACAGTGTTAAATACTTAATCATTTCTAGTAGTGGGTTAAAGTTAATAAAAAAGTATATCTTTATAAATGATTGAACTGCAATTTGTGAATGTGTTTGTTTTGTCTTCCACAAAGTTTGACAGTTATTATTAGCAATGAAACAGGTCATATTTATTACAATACTGGTATGTTAAACATTATTTGTCCTATGAATGACTCAACCATTTTAAATCTGATGATATTGCTGCGAATAATTTACATCAGAAAAGGAACATTTTAATATTTTACTGTATGTTTGTGCCTCACCATAAATGGCCTCATAATGACAACGTAAAACAATGAAACTGTGATTATAATAAAACATTTAGAAGAGATAGAAAATACTACTTAACCTTGGTTTGTAATATAAACAAAATCACAAAGCTGCTCACACAATCACATCTCACAGCAAAAGAAACAAAGGATGGACAACTAGATGTAGAGCACAAAGTAACCACTTGATGGCGCTCTCTGCTTTGTAAAAGATAGAAATTCGGGCACTGAACTGGGTTTGGAGGCCATTTACATGTTATTCCTGTACCACAGGACTCAATACTTGTAAATCTGTTTTATTTTGCTCCAGAAGGAAAGTTAACCTTTGAATTGGTGAAGTAAATACTGTCACCTTATGTGTCCTGACTAATTCATGACGAGGTGGATGATCCACAGCATTCCTGTTTTGACATTCCCTCTTGTGCATGTTGTGATATTTACTTTCAGACCCCAATGTCGGTGTTTACGATTAAAAATAAAGCATTAAGGGGATAATAGCTCCCAGTAGTCACCCCACCCCATTTCTAAAAACATCAACATTATGCCCTAACTGGCCATGATGTGTAAAATTCAGTGTCACAGCAAGCACTCCATCTTAAATGAAGAGGATAAGTGTTGTCTTGTGAGTACAACTCAGATGGAGTTGTTCCAAATGTGCCACTAATAGCACAGCTGAGGCTTTTAAAGCAGCTGGAAAGCCATTGCATGGTTTAGAGACTGAAGACAGAATTTAAATAAATAATATTTGTGCAAAAACACAATTTAATTAAATGCAACATTTCCAGGAGCCTAGGGGTGGGTCTAGACTCGAGGTCACAATTGTTACACAATGACGAGATGAATGTTGTAAAATGATACTAGAGAGCTTACTGCAGTAAAAGAGAGACAGAGAGTCAGGAGAAGAAGTGTAAACTACTATAGAAATTAGACATGGTGGTTAGGTAATACATGGTCAGAGAGGAGAACTTTGTGAATCTATCCAGTTTAACCGTTCACTGTGAATGTCTCCACACAGCAACCCAGGTAATGAAGCAGCATGAATACTTTATAATCTCATACATGGATCATCATTTGCACTGTAGGGGAAGTGGCGATTGCATTTGCCTAACATAGGAAATAATACAGAAAAGTGGACTAAAAGGCATATGGGTTATTTTCTGCTCCCCAACTGTTAATACCACATCTGTTATTTAAACAGAAGCAGAAACAACCAACTGATTAGTATACAAAGTTAGTGTCATAAAAACATAACTACTTTAATTCCAAATTAAGATTTGTACCATTTAGAAAAAGGTGACGCCCACAGTGAGGAAGTGATTGTCTGCATGCAAGTCAAAGTACTGAATATTATTACAGCTAATTAGAAATCTGGAGCGTTTTACTTTGTAACATAGTAACATTCAAGGCGGGTGTAATCACCTTTGAGGATTTTGCTTTCCATTTCATTAAAACAAAGTTTACAATTTGTGTATTGGAATGAAAGAACTCTTTGGATTTTGCTTTCTAGCAGAGTTTGTTGTCTTTATAAATATTTACTGCAAGTTTCTGAACCAGCAAGTGTGTACCCGTCATGATGTCATGAGAGGCAGTGTCGTAGAGGGGAGATTTTGCAACAAACAGTCATGGCAGCTGTTAAAAGACCACAAAACCCACAGGCAGCAGGGCAGCCAGGACAATGGACAAAAGAATGAAGTTGTCCTCTTATCAGAAGACTGAATACACTGAATTTAAGTTGGAAAACAATGATTCACTGTCATTATTCCCTGCATCCACACCTCAAATTTCAAGTTTCAAGTTATATTGTCAATTCTGCAGCATGTACAGGACATACAGAGGATTGAAATATTCTCAATTCCTCAGTGCATACAGCCAAGAGAAAAGATCCCAACCTCTCAAGACATCACGCCATTTTGCAAACATGATATAAATGACACAGTCATTTGTCACGTTCTTTACGGTATCCCAAATCAGAGTGCAAAGAAAAGCAGTATTTATTTGGTTGCAGACATCACTAGCCCATATATTTCCTACCAGTCACATGGTGGTGGACTCTAATACAAATAAACATATGTATTTTGTACTTCTGTGAACCTGTCATGCTGTCTTTTATGTTGCTGTTTATAAACCTGGCTTGATTTGTCTTCAACAGACTGTAATTTAGTAAGAGATAATGACTTTTTGATACTAGCAGTCATTTTGGAGACACACTGGCAAAACTACAATCATGTAAGCTGTACACTGCGTGTCCCCGAATGGTCAGTGTGTGATGTGTAATTACACAAAGTAGACCAACTGTAATGATTGCTCATTAGCTTCCATCACCATCTCAGCCCAGATAGTCTCCCGGCTTTCCACAACACAAGTGTTAGAGCCAACACATGGACAATTTCTCAGCTGTCAAATGTGATTTAACATTTCCTTGCCTTCCTTCCAGAGTACCACTAGTCTACACAATGGTGTTCAAGCAAATGTAAACACCATGCTGTATGACCACCCCAATCTTCATCCCCTTCCTCCAAGTTTCCCCAAAAAAAATCCTGTTTTAATGGGTTCAATTTCTGGGTTCCTCCTACATCAGGCTATATGGACTGCCCTATGTGCTATGGAGGCTGGGGAGCTGATGTAAACAGCTTTCAATAATAAATCAAACTCTAAAAGAACCACACTCCACTGCCCCTGGGCTCTGTGCACAAAAGCCCAGCCTTCACACCCCACATCACACTGCTGAGAACGTATGGACAGCTATTCACCAGGATAAATTCACAGCTGAGACAGAAACCTCTTTAGTGTTCATCAGTGTCGAAGTTATGCAGAAACAAGTCCTCCAAACTGAATGACATATTCAATTGTTTGTAATTGCAGTCAAACTAAATAAGCATTTTCTGATCCAAGGCCCCTACTGGCAGGATGAGATTCCTTCCAAATTGTTGCAATTGACCTTTACAAAAATGATTTATATCACTGTTTTCTGATCTGCCATCAGTTTGGTTACAGTTTGGTTGGGTTTAGTCACAAGACTAGAGTCAAAAGATACTCAAGTTGGGTCATCTGAATGACAAATGAGCAAACTCTATCTGCTGATGAAGACAGTGAGGTACAGTGGAAAGCTCACATGCACCTTTTCTTTAGATTGATTTGTGAAACAGCTTAGTTAAACCTACATTAACAGATTTTTTTCTGCCCATTTCGGAGCCATCAGAAACCTGCTGTAATTACATTTACACATTACTAAAGGAAACATTTTAGCAACATTATCATCTATTTGAAGTCTTATTTCTGTCCACCTTGCAAATGTATGCCCAACATTCAGGGAAATAGCTGTCTCTTTGGCTGCTAAATGCTCCACTATGTTCTAAAGCTAGTCGCTAACTCTGTGTACCGTTTGGTGATAAGCAGATGGTGTACAGTGGGTTTGTCAAAGCTTTTTCTCAGAAAACTCTGCCTTGTGCCTGTCCAATGACTCCGAAACGCTTCATAAAGCTGACGAGAACTGCAGCATCAGGTCATAATTCTCTGTGAGTTTGTTAGTATGAGCGACACCTTTCACATACAATAAGTGACGTGATCCATTGTTAATATAAACATACTGATTATGGCCGCTTTAAGGTTGGGAAACAATCATATTCTTAGTTTTTTTTAAACTGTCAACTGTTAGTAGGAAATAAGACGTGAACAGCAGTTTATTGCATCATAAAACATCTCGTTAATTCCATGTTTTCTCCTGACAGACAAGAGCCATAATGCACACGGCAACCAAAGGTCCTTGTCAAGCTAATGTCAAGCTACTAAAGTGTTTTTAAAGTCTTGAACCACAAATGTTTTATTTTATGATCAGTGGAAACAAAGGCTATCTGTGAGGAGCTCCAATGTGTCACAAGATATTAGTCTTAACTGAGGGGACCTTTCTCAGTCTGAAATGCACAGGGTTAAAGACCGTTCACATTTAACTCCCTTTGGAGACAAATCGACGCAATCTGTATTTTTGTACAACTGAATTGGCTCACACCTGCATAACAATAATCTTCTCTCACATATGAAAATGTGATGGTTGTGTAAATGGTTTTCTTTTTACATCAGCATGTCCGATAGCAGCATAAACACATGTTTAGAGCAAAGTCATTTTACATTCACACCATGTTTCTTCTCAGGCAGTGAAGGAACAAAGCATCCCCCTCTGCGCCTGGTTCATCAACTGGAGTGGGCAGAGCAAAAGGAGAAAGCAGACTCTTCATGGCCTCTCCAGAGACCAAGGGACTTCTATATTTGGTACACTGTGATAGCCTGTAATCCACACACATAAATACACACACACACACACACACACGCACACACACACACACACACACACACACACACACACACAGAGCATGCTTCATAATGTTCACTTCAGGACTGTGTGTAATGATACTGCATCTTCATGTTTGACTTCTGTCATTCTTTTCAGGAGTTAGACAGCCTGCTGTGTACTTTAGAGATTTCACAGTTGCTTTATAAGGAGTTTAATAGGCTTGCAGTTTGTTACAGTTTTCCTGCCTGCTTTTACGTGTCTGCACAATGCATCTACAGTATGTGTCTATGTATCTGTGTACCTATCTTTCTTTTGAAACTATATTTATCATTTCACTTAATATACAATATATTTTGCTATTTAATTTAGTTAATTGGCTGCTCCCTTATGTCCTGTCCCTATCACCTCCCTTTTTTTCAGTTTCAAATAATGAATGGTAAAATGTTTACATAATCTGTGGTTACCAAGTGTGCTAATATGCTACTGGCAAAATATTCTTTGCGGAACTAACATTCTTTATTAACGATTAAACTGATTAAATAATAGCAGAAAAATGGTTAACAAGCATTAGTGATGTGAGATACATCCTGTCAGAGAATTATTATTTATATATTTCACATTTACGTACACAAATAAGGTTCAATTAAGCCATGATCAAATTTGGGAGACTGTTGCTTTACTTGTTATCATTTTGATTGAGTGTCAGCTGCAAAATGTTTTCTCTTTTTTAATCTATGGACAATGAAGTGATTCTACCACCCGCCTCTGACCCAGACTTCAACCTACAACACACACACATACACACACACACACGCACACTCCCTGTGGAGAGAGAGAAGATTGAGAGAAAATAGACCTCCCACCATGTGGTGTCTTAAGAGGGCTGAGGCCTCTCAGCCTACTGTCTCTGCTCCTACGCTTGAGATTTTTATTTTCGGGGAGAAGCAAGGCATGCTGGCCATGTCTCATACTTCAAACAACCACTAATGTGGTGCTAAGGGAAAAAAACTGGACAGGCATTACAATTTTATTATTATGTGACAATGTAAAATATATCTTGTTTAGCCAATGTTAGCTGCGATAGCATGCACTTAAAAACAGCTTGACAGCTTGTCAACTACAAGTTAATGCAGCTCAAAAATATACCCTAAACGCAAGCTAAAAGCTAACACTAGCTACTTGCTAACTGATAGCAACTGAACAAAATACATGAACATTCCTGACTGTTCAGATAGAAGGTGGATTTTAGAGCTTTAGAGATTTTTTTTATTGTTTTGTTTTTATAGAAACAATAAATAACAGCTTGGGACCCGCAGATGTATAGATATAAAACAGTAGATGTGACATATAATAATAACTGCTCAATTCAATTCCAGAATGAAACCATATGGCAGCCATCTTACCTGGGTCAATAATTAAATGTGATGTATTTGGAACCTGTGGTGAAATGAACTTATGTTGTCGTTATGATCCTTGTACCTTTCTACCAATGCACCAAAACTGCTTTTTATTCACAATAATGAGTAAAGATTTTATTGATTTGAGTATTATAGCTCCAAGACAACAAATCATGCTTTCAATCATGAAGATAGTCTCATAATTGTGCACTTATATTGCAGTCAATGTCATCTGAACTTAATATGTAAGAACTGTCTTTGGTATTTTGAATGGCTAATATATTACATTATGTTTTATGTAGAAATCCTAAATAGATTCAGTAATATGGCCTATGTTGGCAGGCAGTTACAATCAGAAACACAATAGAGAAACACACCTAATGTAATATATTCATATATTTATTAACGTGATAAATTGTACATATTCAAGGCAGACAATTTTGGGTTAGCTAGATTTGAATATGTTAAAATATATTATTATTGTTATTAAGCGCGACTCCTTGTCCTCGAATAACAATATGTTGGCTGATTGTGTTGTTGGTTAGTGTTCCATGGCTAAAGTTACTGTTGTGTTGATTGGCCTAGTAAACGGGAATTACGAGCGCTTTTCCTTAACGTGTTGTGTTTACTTTAACGTTACACTTGAGTGGCATGAACTCAGCTGCAGCAACAGTTAAATGTTAGGGTAATATTAATGACTTTGTTATAACATTAATGTTACTAAACATTGCGTAGCTAACATTAAAACAATGTTTGGTTATAACCTATCTGTTTAACTAACTGATCTATGATGACCCATATGTAAAAAACAATGGCGGTTATGCCATGAGTTATGACGTAATGTCAAATCTACTATCAAATCTGTGTGACAAAACATTTTTAACTACCTCTCAATATAATGTAGTCTAGTACAACACCACATTTAACCTTAGTAATGTGTATTACTATGATCTCAGTATTAATGAATAGACATAATTCTAACAATGTCAATAAAAATGTATCCACACATCTACTCTTTTATATGTAAGGATGTAAACACTGGAGCAGGTCACAGATAATAATGATATGATATGATATGAAGTGCTCATACTTTTACTGCACTAAGGGAAATTTCTACTTTTGGTTTCATGCTTTATGTTTTCATTTTCACTTTCAAATTCCAGAAAGCAACTGGCCCTAGTTGTTTGAATTTTCCTGTAAGAACAGTTATTATCAGGATGAAAGGCACACGCATATAGCTCTGGCCACTTTCTGGTGTGACCGGGTCCATATAGTAGACAGAAAGACAGAGATACAGGACAGAATGAGAGGGTCTATGAAGGAGGTGAAGAGATGGAACAAGTCCAATTACTTCAATAAATGTACATCGACAGGGCGTCTTATCATTGACCTTTTATGTATTATTCAAGCATTTGCTTGGCCCACCAGATTCAAAAATAGATTGTGTGCCTATACTGTGTGCCAGTGAATGCTTGTATCCAAGTGTTCATTCTCTTGTTCAGTATGGATTAGACTCGACTGTTTTATTAATGGATCAATTGTGTTTCTGCATCATCAACCTTTCAAAGCTCACTAAGGGTTTATCGATTTCAGAGCAAAATACATACGAAAAGGTGGGTTAGAGAAAGGTAGAATTCATTCATTTATAAGTTGCCAGGGAAATAAGAAATAGCTGCTAAAAAGTTCAGCAGAGGAGAGGAATTTTTGTGTATACTGCATATTCTCCATCACCTACATCTCTCATTTTAGTCAATACAGTAAAATATATTGCTCCCAACAACTGAAAACTGGACAAATCAAAGGTGCTAAAATCATTACATTCATTTTGAAAGTTCTGTGCAAAACAAACAAAACAATAGGCAAAAAGATTTGCAGCCTTCACTGGCCTCCTCATAAAACATGAGGAAGGTGGAGGTATAGATGCTTTGAGCTGAATGCTAGCATCAGCCTGCTAAAATGCTCCCTGTGATGACTATAACATGCTAGTGTTTAGCAGGTATGTTTTTTTTTTAATCATAAATCAAAGTTTTGGATTAGTGCTAGAGTAAAAGATAAGCAATCATCAAAGTTATTACAATTCCTCCTCTGGGGACCATGAATGTCTGTACCAAATTTCATGGCAGTCCATCAAATAGTTGTTAAGATATTTCACTGGAAATAACAAATGTCAACCTTATGGTGGCACTAAGTAAAATGTTGGGGGAACACCAAAGTAAGTAGGATTCATCCTCTCAGGAGCATAAATATCTGTACAAAATATTAAGACAATCCCTTTACTAATTGTTGAGATATTTCAGTGTGTTCCAAAGTTGTGGGTCAATGGACAGACCGACATTGCCATCTCTAGAGCCATGCTGCTACAGTGTGTAAACCTGTATATGTTTGTAAAAAAGAACCATGTTGCCAAATTGACTGGCTACCAAATAACCAAATGAAAGGAATGGTGATTCCTCTTAATGTTGCACATTTCCCTCAAAGAAGAAATCTAATATTTACCATATTTACCATGCAATACTCCACACATGCTCCGTCCTGCCCCCAAAAGAGCAGACCATAATGACCTTATTTCAAAATGGAGAGTAATTCCAGCAAACTGCCATGAGTGAAGCTGAAACGGTTATGGAGCTGCTGAGTTTATTTCCCGTGAGTCTATTACTACTGAAGTAGCCACAGATATATTAAGCCTTGAAGCAGAATAAGCATCATGTGATCCATTACTGTTTTCTTTAATAATAGTTGGTATAGTGCCAGAGTGTTATATGAAATTGAAACTGTAATGTCATTTTTGACCAACACACTTGAACTGAGGCCATCTCAAATAATTCCTAATGGTATAAATTCACTTGTAGGACTCTCGCTTTTATTGTCACCGTTCATCCTGTTTGCTGTTATATTTCGTGTGATTTTAGTTGAGACTTCTCTGCATGCAGTCGCTAATAGTTGCTGTGAATGTCTAATCTGATGCATAGCTGTGGTTTTTCCCCTTCCTCAATCCTCTTGTGTAACCCCTTGTTTTATAAGCCCACATGAGAAAAGGAGGCACAGAATGGGTTTGTGTGACGGCAGCAGCACATCTGATCAAATCTCAGACAATGGAGCTGCTGGAGCAAAGCTAAGCTACCTTGCTGCTGGCTTTAACTTTATATTTACTGTACAGACGTGAGAGTGGTATCAAATCTCAGCAAGTGAATAACTGTCTTTTCCAAAATGTATTGTATAAAAAGTATTTCTTCAAGTGGACATCATAAGGTTAACATCTTGTTGCAAAAACAATCTAGCTAAAAGGTATATTTAGTAGCTGTTTTCATTGTTTAATGATTGAAGCCAGGTGTTTGTGCTTGTGTTAGCTGGCTCTGAGCCCAACTGAATATCAGAATGAAATTTGACATCTTCTCATCTTCACATATGATTTCTCATAATCATCCAATAGTAGAAACAACTCTCATGTCTGTACAGCAAATATTAAGCAAGTTAAAGCTGCAAATAGCGGATTTTACACTTCTGTTTTTGTACAAATGAAACAAATGAGATGTTTTGTTTATTAGTGAGTTTTAGAGGTGCAGGCAGATTCTATTACCTTCGGACAGAGCCAGGCTAGCCACTTACTTGGTTTTCAGTATTAATGTTAAGTTAAACTAACTAGGTGGCTTGCTGTAGCTTAGCTCATATTGAATAAAAATATATGACAATGGTATCAATCTTTTTTTAAGTGTCAAACTATCCAGTTTTGATTTCCCGCTAACACAAAATAATTATTTTGTGGTCACTAGAATCTATTGATACTATGTTGAGTTGACAATAAATATTTTGTGATCACAAGGAAACAGTGTTTAAACATTGTTTAAAACCTTACTCTCCCTACCCTAATGTCACCAAAAGGTCCATTTAGTAGCTGTGTTGGAGCTTTCAATCATAACACGTTTAAATTAGCATTTTTTCTTAGCACTTTAAGTACTTCTTGTCCCTGTTGGTGTAAAAGCTAAGGTTCAAAGTTGATTCTTAACCTCAAAACAGCAGTTGAGAAAACAATCTCACCACATTGTCCATTTAGTAGCTGTTCTAGAGCTTTCAATTGGACCTGCTGGCCCTCCACACGTTTTCTGAGGTATGATTTACAGTTGAAAATGAGTGATGATGCAATTTTGTAGTTTGTTCTCTAAGGTTCACAGTGTCCAATAACAAGTAGAGCTTGGAAACAAAATTCTGTTTATTGGGAAATATCATTATCACCCTGCTGCTGGATCATCCTGTTACAGGCTTTCCAAGCACAAGTAACTGCCAGTTATCAGATGTCAAAATCCAGGTGCATATACCATAACATCACAATATTGTGCTGTATGTCCAGTTGCAGGGCAGTGTTAGGTACAATTATATTAGATATCTTTTTGCTATCTCTTTGTCCACCATTTCATGACCATTATGCTCTGTAAGTGAGCTGAGAGCAGAGAAGAAAAACCCCGAAAACCAAAATGTTTCCTTTTTTCCACAGATTTATTGTAGTTCTTTGATAGGAAAATAAATGAGTAGATGATGTGAATGTGGCACTGGGACATTAAGTGGTTAGAAGTTGTAAATCAGACACTGATTAAATCTGTCTGGGCCAGAGTTGTCCATTTGCCTCGAGTGCAAAACTGACCTGATTTGGGTGATTTTCTTGACAGGTCTGTATATCACAGGAAGTGTAACTGCACTGTGGCACATTTCACGCCATTAAAGCTATCCGTGGGTCTATACTTCAAAGGTACAGTGTCCACAATAGCACTTACACGACTTGGGGAAAATTTTCAACTGTAAATGGTGAGCATCAAATTTTGCTGGCTGCATCTTGTCAGGATAAGGGGAATGTGGAAGTTGTTGACATGTTTGCATCCACTTTCTTTTTTCCAAGTGGTCCATTCTAAAAAATCTTGGCCTTTTTTTCTCTTGCTGAGTTTTTCTTGCTGAGATTTTTGTAAAACACAAATTTGAATAAAAGAAAGCTTCACATGCTTTGTTGTTTTCTCTCTTGCAGTGTTTCATCAGGCGAGTGCTTCCTCTTCCTTTTGAAAAGTCAGACCTGTCATGGCCAGTTTAAAACTGAACACTTTTTCCTCCATTTGTCTCTCTCAACTGTGCAGCTGGTAGGCAGAAGGTCACAAAGCTGCAGTATCTCAGGTTCCCCTTTAATCAAGTAGATGTGGAAATAAATATAAAATAATATTTTAGTCAAAAGCAGCACTTATACTCTGAAAAACATTTTCTGGTGTTATTAGTAGATGTCAAACTAGGAACTGGAAATTATCTATTGTAGAGCATTATATGTAGGCTGCATGTAAGTACCACTTATTGGGTGCTGCATTTCTTATTTGAATGAACCACTGCAGATTTCACGTAGTATCAGTAGATTAATTTATTGTGTATAATATATATTGTGTATTGTGTATATATTGTGTATTATATTAATTAATCTTTGTAATGTTTTTTGCTATATGCCCCGGTACAATACAAATGCAACTGATGGAATGGAAAATCATTAGTAACAATATTACATTTACTCATAACGCACTTTTCAGGACATAGTGCTTTTATTCAACCATTGACAAAATTGGAACAAAAGCTTTTTGATCATGTAATAGCACAGAGCACTTTGGCCTTCTACATCTAAACAGTATAAATTGTTACTTGTTATTTAAAGATGTGTGAGTGTTGTTGAGTGTGTTTTATGACAACTTAACAATGAGCTAAATCTTTACTGTCCCCTGCTCTTCATTTAAGGTTCTTTATCTGCAACAGCCCTAAGGGCCTGTGTCCACATAACGTTTTTTTTCTGGCAGGTCGCTGGAGAGAGCTGCATGTGGGTTTTGTTTCTATGACAACAATATCTTAAAGCTACATTAAGGGGGTGACTACACAGCTAACAACAAACTTACAACATGTAGGGTGATAAAAGCACAACACTCACATTCAGTGTCTGACCGATATGTTCCCACAATTGGGCTTTTCTGTCTTTGTCTCACATATCATAAAGCTCAGGAAGTTTCTCCTCCATTTTCTCAATGGCGGGATGAGCCCCATCTAATATTTCATTGGTTGCCTGGCCCGAGGACACCAGTACCTTTCTAAAACGTTTAGAGATTTTCAACACGAAGCGCTCGGAGCAGTTGCTTAAAAAAGTGCTGTGAACAAAGATGCTGGATGCAGCGCTTTTTCTCTAGGCAGCCGCATGCGCTTGCTTCTCATTGAGAACAACTGAAAAAAGATGCTGGCGCTCAGAAAAAACGCTATGTGGACACATACCCTAAGTCTACAGTAGCTCTTGTTTTCTAATTCTAACTAGTAACCCCTCGTCACTAACAACACAGCTGCAGGGCAAAATGCAGATAGGAAAGCAGCAAGAGGGAAGAATATGTGATGAATATCAACACCCGGAAATACTTAAAGTTGCTATAATCAACATTCTTTTATTATAAATGGATCACATGACTCGTAGTAATGAAGCCACAGAGAATTATCACTCCAGTCTGCAGTTCCCCTCAGCTTTAAGGAGTTTTATAGAGTGTTTAATTTGTTTTCATTTACTGTTTTCATAGGTCATAAAACCATTGCCCAGCACTAAATGGCAGACAGAAAAATATAGCAACTAGCTGGTGAGCAGAGTGGAGCATTTAGCAGCTTAAAGAGCCAAATATTTCCCTCATGAGTGGGTGGAGACCAGAAAAAGAGCATTAACAGAAAATGTACAGCCCAGTGTGGCTACAGTGTAGCTCGACATGACATAAACCTGAGTTTAGCCTTTCTGCCACGTGTAAAATTAACTGACATTTTAACACAAGTTGTTGCAGTGTTTTTCTGCACCAGCTTGCAGAAAAAGCGGTGAGCTTTCAACTAAACCAATTGCATTGTCTTTTTATAGCTCCTGAAAGGCAATTGGGAGAGTGTGTTTGAGGGCAGCTATATGAATCTAATCAAAAGCTGATTGTATAGCAGCTCTTTTAGTTTTCACAAAGCATTTGGTATCACACTGCGTCTCACCATTGCAAGTAGATTACGGGGCTCCACCTTGTTTTTATTATTATTGGCATTGCTACACATCATATGTTATGTAGCTATTCTTGTCAAGTGCAGACACCATTATAATCTGTGGACATTCAGGAAGACAGAAGCTAATATAATTAGACCAATCTGCATGCATGCTGTGTGTTTTGCTCTATTAGTTCTTAGATTCGAGATGCAAATTGGATCCCACAAAACCTTAAGAGTCACCTAACAAACCTTTGATTGTGTTTCACTTGTCATAAAAAGTGATTTGAAAGCCCCTCTGTCTGCATTAAATCTCCATAATGAAGCAAGACAAAAATGCCATGGCCATTAGCACATGGATTACAATTTTTAATCTGCTGAAGCTCATTATGTTGAGGCTCATGTGCATGAGGGAGATTATTCAGAGGAGGAATTGTCATATTTCTTTTAATTTTGAACTTCACATCTGTTGTTTTCTATGGTATGATGGGATTTGCTGTGTGGTACAGTTACATACAGCATCTGGCACTGTGTTCACTGTAATGCCCTTTATATAGTGTGAACCTTTCAACAATGTAGATGAGCAACATTGTTTCAATACAAATTAGATTTAGGGATTTTAATATTCTTGTACAAGCTGAATGAGTCTGGCAAGTATAAGCAGGAATAACGTATTTATAAAATATTTTTATACAGTGTAAGTATTTTGTTGGACAACAAAGGACAACGGAAGACAAACTAATTCTTAATTGAGACAGAACAGCCATGTAGATACTGTAAGCTCATGTTTGTGAATATAATACAGATTGCTTAAAATATGGTTTACCAGAGACTCCAGGAAGTGTTCTTACAGATTAAACAAGCAAAATATAACGTGTTAATTAGTGAGCTTTAGGAGGATTTTGTTAGCTCCCGACAGAGCCAGCCAGCGTAGCCTTTCACCCTGCTCCTCCTCTTTATGCAAAGCTAAACTAAAGGTTTCCTGGCTCCAGCTTCATATTCTACGAACAGCCATGAAATTGACATTGATCTTTTCATCTAAGTCTCAGGAAGAATGCAAATAAGTCCCAAAATGTCAAACTCTTCCTACTTGAATTTGAGATTTTGTTGATTCCAAGCCTTTGGACAAGTTAAGTGTTTTAACATGGATATTTCTGACCAAAGAAAACCAACTGGAGGTGTGGTTGCAATAAATTTAGAAGCTTAAGAAGGAAAGCAGCTGATCCCCAGCTGTATTGGCTTCCTTACTTTGTCCACCTGAACTTCTACTTTTTCCTCCCCATCCCTGTGCAGCAGCTGCAAATATCCAGCAGTAACAACAGCTGACGTTGTGGCTCTTGTCTCTTGACAGTGCTATGTGTTTGTCTCTGTGTTATTCTATAAATACAAGGTAAGGGCCATGGCAGATGTGTGTGTTTAATTGAGACCAAGCATCAGTGACCCCGGTTTGTGCCCAAGTCCTCCACTCCACCACCTATCACTCATGCTGGGTAATTGGTAACAATGTAGCCACAGACAGCTAACATCTGCAAAAACTCAAGAAGCTATGACTGACAGAGATATGTTGAAGAGCCTCTTTTAGAGGCTATGATTGTTTTTAAAGAAGGTTTAATAAAGAACACTAGAAGGGGATGCAGATGATACTGTTACAGCCATGGGCACTAGCATATGTTGCCTCTCATACATTTTGTTTTCACTTACATGATGTTTCTAGATGTTTCACCTTTTCCAGTAGTGATATCTTACTCCCATTTCAACACCTCCTAAAAAATATGTTGACATACAACTGATTGGCATTTGAAAATATTTTTTGAGGGAACCTAATACTGTCAAGATTTAATTGTATCTTTATAACAAGGAAACATTTGTATTCAGTGTATCTGCAAAACCTTAATTGTCAACGAATTTCATGTTTTCCACTTACAAATCCACTCCTGGTAACTACAGAATGGTTAATGTTTTTATGGTTATGTTTAGGCAACTTACAGCACTTAAGGTTAGGGAAAGATCATCGTCTGGGTTAAATCATAAAAAGCCAATTATGACTTGAAGCATGAGACAGGATGTGTTACTTTCACACACGTGGTGCAGGAAGCAAAGAGCATTGGGAAAAAATGTTGCCAGTAAATGTAAGCCATGCAGAAACATTCCCATCTAAATATAATATATATATATATATATATATATATATATATAGAGA
>JAVQJD010024795.1:0-37600 GCA_036023655.1 Nannoperca australis | reverse complement strand
ACACATGTATACTGTGTCCTCCTGTCCATCTTGGGTCCACACAAAATCTAGAAAGGTTCCCGCAAGACAGAAGGTAAAAAGTGCAGGAAATCGGGAAGCAGACAGGTGCACAGCACCTACAATTTCCACACTTTTATTACCCTCGGGTCCAATGGACCCAAACAACACATATGTAATATAAATGTGTAGGGGGGTGTACAAAGTGCATTCATTGAAAATGTGTTCTTTATATGTTCTTCACAGAAAATGAGCCAAGGCCAATGAGTCTGAGGTTGAAAAAATAATTTATTGCATAATTTTAGTAAACATTGAAAACGGGTCCCACAGACCCGAACACCACACAAGGATTAATAGATTACTTTTTCACCACATCCAAGTTTAATTTTGTTTTCCATCAAAACCCACCCTAGTAGCTGCCTAGTGCAACCAAATTCATCTGCTGGTGACCACTGAGCTGGGTTGGGGTTACATCACAGCAGCTTGGAGTATTGCACAAGGTCAGTGAATGGCACTGGCAGTGGTGAGCATTACTTTGCTTCTTTTCCTAACCTCAAGGCTAACACTTCCTGCTGCCTACTCTGCTTGATCACATTTGGACCTGCTGGGTCATCCAGTTGCTGTAGTGCTTGCAACTAAATTCAGTTGACTTCAATAATTTAAAGAAAATGTTCAAAATATATACGCAAGTCATAATTGTAAGTTAATGAGCCTTCATTGTAAACACATTGTGTAACTGGGTTTGAGGGGTTTCCCTATAGCATATAATTCCATCCTGTCATTTTATAAAAACTGATGATTTATGGGTGCTATTTGTCAAAATATTGTGTATTGTGTGGATTAAAACACACATTAAGTTAGACAGCTAATGAAAACAAGGAAACAGAGAAAGCCATGTCTCTTCTCAAAAACAGAAACAAATCTGCATGTGCTGTAGATTAGCTGAAATACTCTCCCAGACAGAATTTGACAGCTGGTAGTGTGAACGAGGAGGCCAAGTTCAACAGCAACACAAATAAACAATTATTTTAAGCAGCTTTGCAATGTGGTTTTAAGTTGCATCAATATTTACAAGGGTTTAAATGTTTGCTTGCTTCACTCTGTTACTATGTAGACACAATTCATTAGAACCAATCAATCCCTAACTCAAGTAAAGACACCCAAATATACATGCTTCAAACACGTCCTCTGTGATTGCCTGTGTTTCACCTCTAGTTACATCTTCTTGGCCTAACCATTCATCATCTTTGACTTTGACCAAACTACTCTTCCATGTAAGATGTCTTCCCTTCTAATGCAGGAAGCCAATTGTTAATATAGTGAATAAGTGTCACTTTCTGTAATGCTACCAACAATGACACATGTTGTATATCATGCCAGGACCTGTGACACATCTTGCATGTTCACTCAAACTTGAAAAGTGAAAATTAAGAAAATATTAAAATTTTTTGTAGTGCTACACACAAAACCTAAAGAACAATAGAACAGTTCCAGCCACATTTCACTCCAAGGAATAATGATGACATTTGTAGGCTTCAGATAATGGGAAAGTGTGGTGTGGGTCATATCTGTGTCAGCTGGAGATATACTGTATAATGCTGGTTTATCCCTCTTCATCTAAGCAAGGCATCTCATCCCTCATCCAATGCCTCTCCCAGCTTACACAGTACATGGCCACACTAATTCCACTCCAGCCAACATGTATACAGATGTGCACAAACCACCCTCCTGGGGTGATTTAAATTAATGGCCAAGCCTGGGAGCATTAGAGAGAGCAGGTCTTGAAGATTTACTCTCCCTCTAGTTGTCATAATTCTCGGCCTCTCTCGGCATCCTCTGGTGCTATGGTGATGAAGGCATAATGAGAGGAAGCCTCTTTTTTCATTTCTCTCCCATCAGCAGAGTGTTGCCTACAGCTTTTTTCGCAGCCATAAACCCTGCCTGTAGGTTCCTCCACTGAACTTGACTGCTGACTACTGATTTATTCAGTCACTGTTGCATTTTGAATTGTATTGACTTCTACTATGTTACAGAATACTTGATATGGCATTTATTCGAAAAGCAGAGCAATAATGACCCATAGATGAACTATTATGCATTATTTGACATAGCGGTTTGCTTATTATACATCATATTATACATAACATTTCATCTTGAATGAACGTTATATGTACTCATCAGTATATACTTTGATATAAATATTCGTGTCATGTTAAATACTTGAAGGGATTAATTCAAAGTTTTAATATTCTCAAGGTATATCAACAGTTTCTATTTCGGTTTTCACTTTCACATCTTCAGACATATATTTTCACACCGAGGGATGTATGTCTATAAAAAAAGTTTTATATGTATGTGCAACTCAATATTTATTACCAGCTGTTTAAAAAAAACAATTGACAAATTTCTTTCTTTAATGAAAAAAAGAGTTAGACATGGAATTGCTAGAATACCTTTAAACATTTTGTTAACACAAACATGATATTTACATATTCAGGCTGTGTGACGCAAAAACATACGAGAAACATACAACACATCTCTGTTGCATCTGACAGCAGTATTGGGAGGTAGACCCCGCCTCCTTCTTTGTCCTCCTCATTGACAGGGAGGTTACTTGGGATGCATTGCTTGAGTCTGACAGCTGTCTGATCCCTTGCACCTTTCGGCATGCTGCTCTCCCAGAGGTGCCTACAGGTGCTAAGGATGTTCACTGAACATCTGTCTATCAGGAAAAATATAGCTGTTCATCAGCATGTGTAATATGCACCATGCCAGCAGCTGAAGATGGAGTTAAAGTGATGGACAAACATACAGGTGTATGACAGTGGAGTAGTCTCAGACTTCACTGGGTGTTGTAATGTGACAACTTCACAGCATTGATTGAGGTGATTTTCATGTTGCACTCAGGTGCACTCCAAAAGATTTAGATATATTCAAAGTATTCATTGCAATAACTCAATTCAAAGTGCAAAGAACTTGATTGTGCAAGTGATGAACCCCTGCTTTTTGGATAATGGGAATAAGTAGTCTTGTAGGACATCAGTGGTGCAGAGTAAAGAACATGGTTTTAAATAAAGCTGTGTAAAATTATTTGTTTAATGAATCGCCATGATCCATTCTTGCTCCTGAACATGATATTTATCTGAAAGTCAAACAATTTGGTTTTATATGTGAATATACCTGTAATTTACTCTTTACAGCCATTAGTACAGTACTTCACATGCTTATATCTGATGCTGAATCTTTTAATTAATGTAGCATGTAATTTCTAAGGTAGCGGATTCATTTCCAGGTTGGACATTAAAAGTTTCTCATCCTGATTACCAAATCTCATTTGATACTAAAGCTATTTGCCATAATTTTCCAAATACAACTTTTGTTATATTTGCTGTACTTAATGATGGCAATGATGTCAATAAGATGACAGTAAAACAACAATTTATTATTTGTTTTATTTAACAGTGACAATGAACAATACATATATTGTACCAGATATAGCTAAAAGCTCTTTTTCATCTGTAGTCCCTTGCCAAAAGCGCCCAACGCAGGTTACAGAGCTTATAGTAAATTAAACACAGATCCGATTAAACACCATATGAAAAAAAAAAACTAATCCAAAAATTACAGCCAACCAAACAACAAAATAACAATACAAAATTCCCACGAGAGAGAACACACCACCAACAGTACATCAGTACAGAAAAACACTCAGTACCAGTGCTGGCCACAGTGTTGCTTAGTTGATTTAAGTTAATGACTACAGACCTTATAGTCCAACCATGTTTTCAAACTAAATTTAAAATGTTTAAAATTACTGCAATCTCTGATACTGGCTGACATAACTGAGAAGCGGTTTTGCCCAAATGTTGTAGACCAAAATAGAACATTATATAGTTCACTCTCGAGGAAGCTCTATTGAGCTAACTCTACATGTTGTTACGAACAGTTTGAGCAGTTGTGGTGCTAAATTGTAAATCATCTTATATAATAAACTAACACTGGCATAGACTGGCACATAAACAGAACATTTTACATTTCAACATTAGGTCATTCCTTCCTGATGCACTGAATCATTGAAGCATTCAGCAGGTGTGAGTGAACATTCACAAGTGGAGTAGAACCTGTCAAAGCTGTAACAACTTGTCTTACCTGTCAGCATTTGTTGTATGTTGGAGTGTATTGAGAAAAGTATACTGTTGCTGTTCAAAGACTGGCTTGCCGAAGCCCTCTTTAGATCATTTATATGCTGGGAAGGGCTTGTTGTTTGTGCATTCTATCCTGAGGTGGTTGTTTTGAGGATATAACATGCTGATGTGGGACACAACTCAGCCATTTGTTCCTCATCTGTCTGGGCAGCCGGATCCCTTTACAGTACCACAGCTTTAACAGCTGGGCTATCACTCTGACTCTTCCAGACTGACATGTTCACTCAAAAAAGAAAATAACCAAAAATAAGCGTTATAGCTGGTAAGATAAATGATATCGATACTGAGAACAATCCAAGGAGCATTTGATGGACAGTGCTTTTCAGCTCATTTACATGACATGCAAATTCAACATTAGTTAAATAAAAAAATTGTTGACCTTGTGGTCATGGACACACAGTAATTCCAACATCAACATGCATCCAGCACAAGCATATTACAAGCCAACATGCACAAATTCTAAATTTTACTCTATGTTTTCATTATTACCAGATTAAATAACATATATGGACTTTGTAATTTGTACACATTACCATGAGCAATATGGTGTTATTAGTAAGATGTGGCTGTTTTTGTCCAGGGCAAAAACAGATTGGTTCTTTGTCCTGTTGTTTTGTTAAATGAGTGGTTCTCATCCTTTTATGACTCCTGGAACCCTTGTAATGAAGCAATCAGCGACCAACAACTCGTTAAACATGCATGTGGCATACAAGTATTGTCACAGCTTTGAAAATCTGAATGTAGCCTTTAACTATAGAGGTGGTAAATGAGAAAAGTCATATTTAGAAAGGTCATATGGGGCGTTTCGACGAACAACTTTTTAGTATAAAGCATCTAACCAATGTTACAAGGTGGTAGGTGAGATGGAGAAGTTAGCAGTTAAGCTAATGACAGTTTAAGATAGTTGGCCAGATTTGATCTATACTTAGTCCCTTAATTGTTGTCAAAATGTGTGAAGTTAGAAAATAAAATAGTACTTAGTTAACCTTAAATTGTATATAGCAATGAATAAACTATTATTTGCCAGGTGGTGCAAAATGTATGTAAAATTTGTTTGTTTGCTGTTATTGTAGCCCAACCATTCGTCAATATGACAGTGAAGACTAAATTCTTTGCAAACAGATATTGTGAACCATTTTTAGCTCACCACAGCAGTAAAATACATTTTAATTCCTTTCTATTTAACTTAAAATATATCAAATTGCCAGTCAGTGCTATAAGGCCTCTCTGATAGCTAACCTTGCTCTGGGCAGACTCAGCCTGTATGCATCTTATTTCTATTAAGGCCTTTGGAACTCAAGCAGTGTTTTAAAGGAGGGATTTGTGGCTCTTTCAGCAACTCATCACCCTGAGAAGGCCAATAATCCATGTTGTTTATCCAAAGAGTACTTTTGGCACAACCTCCCATAGGATTGCAAAGCTAATGCAAGAACTGGGGCATTATTCTGCAGGCTGATATGTTTTGCTCTTTTATTTTTTCCCCTAGTGATGTAAATTACCCAATTATGCTAATAGGTGTACCTTTGGAAGCATACATCATTGGCTCAACATAAGAGGGAGAGAGAGCCTCTATTTCTGAGGCTGCCACATACATTATTCCTCAAACGTGAAAGCCCACTTTTGTTTATTCAAACTCTGCATAGCTGTGCATGAAAAACAATTAAGTGGGCACCACATCCATAACAATTCATCTAAAAGCTTCGCCAGGTTGACCATCATTTTAAACCTGTATCAATTGATTTAATTTAAAAAGAATAAGATGTTGAGTATATAATGGCTTTCCTTTTTATAACGATAGCAATGTGATGAGTGTCAGTATGTAGTTACTTTGGATTTACAGACAGGAAGTACTCAGTGAGGTGATGGTTTCTCCGTTTACAGTGGCTCTTTTGGCAGCAACTGATATACAATTAGCAACATATACATAGTTCTATGCACAATGGGTAAAACATTAATAATTGTTCTGACTGACACTCGTATATGTAAAACAGGTGGAGCACAATATGGAACACAACACTGCAAGAACTAGGGGTGGGCGAATCGATACCAATGTTTTTACATTACCTGTACTAATTCTTATTTTGACTATCGATAATGTCAATAAATAATGTTGCTTCTGTATTGATATTTGTGATTCTAGACTTGATTTTACTTAGTAATGCAAACAAAATCTTATGGTACCCCTGGCAGGAACACACATAAAACTACATTTATTTCCATAAGTCTGTTGCCCTAGAGCATGTTGGGAGACTTTCCCACACACATGGTCCCTGGGGATGCAACAATATTTTGTTAATCAGCGCTATTTGTATTTTTGGCTCCATGGACCCTTGCTTGAAGGATGAAAAAAGGAGCCCTGTAATGACATTCATTTATGAATATTGCAGTCAGTGAAAGTGCTCTTGTAGACGGCAAAGTAATACACACAAAACAGAAAAGAATGCACACATACACATTTCAGTACTTCTCCTGGCTTTTAGATTTGAATAAAAGAATCTCCTTAGTTCTTCATTAGGCTTTTCTATCAGCGAGTTCCTCTATGCTTACTCAAAGCTACTCAGTGGACATTACTTTTGAGTGCAATCACTGCAATATTTACAGTTTTGTTGAGGCCCTAGAGTGCTTACACTCTGCCAAGAAAATAAACCAGGGGACACAGTGGCATTATATGTGCGAAGGTCAGCTTGTTAACCAAAGTAATTGGATTTTTCAACCCTCTCTGGGTGATGTGAGCCTTTAGCCTGCTTTTGCCGCACCATCTTTCCCTGACTCCAATTTTGGTATTGATTTGTCTCTCATTTGGATTCATAGTGAAGACAATGACAGACATCAGTTAAACTCACTCCGTATCATAAATCACTCCAACATCTTGATTAATCAACAGCTATTGTCAATTTATATGAAGAATCAATTAACATCTTCATTAAGCAAACCATGGTATAGAATCTGATTTGTGGTGAACATACCAGTATAAACCTTTCTTCTTAAAAAACAACCTTTAATCACTGTGAAATTCCTCAGTTGGTTTCCTACTAGATATTATAAGGCTATGTCTTCATATCTGCAGAAGTATTCATGGCAATGGTTTTGAAGTTAGGGTGAAAGGCACAACAGTCAGACCACATTTTTAAAGTTGGCTGAAAGATTTAATCTGTTGCAGGCAAAAAGGAAAGTGAATGGCTGGAAAGAAAATAAATAATTCACAATGCTGAAATGTGAAAAGTTATAGCCATGGTCTGCAAGAGAAAGAAAGAGAGGGAGGAAGTAGATGTTGCTCTTGGCTGTTTTAAGCAACTTTGGAAAACTATTCATCAAACAACTACAGAAGGCTAAAGTATGAGCACAATAAAGGCTTGGAGAGAAATAAATGGCAGTTTGATCTTTGGGTTAAATGTCTAGTCTCTTCCTGATTTACAAACTGAATACAACAAATCTGTTGCTGTTGTCACTGTGTTTTTAATGTGTTTAAATTATTATGTGTGTAAAGAACCCTGTTGAGCCTAATTTAAGAAGTGAAACTTGTTTCATTAATACCCATTTATTTTGTGGGTTTAACATTGTATGAAATTTGTTATGGTCATGGATCAATATGAAAGACTGATGACCACAGCACAGGTATGTTTTAAGTGAAGACAGAAACCACCCAGTTCCTACCCCCTTCCAAAACGGTGCAGTCCTCTGCAGGAAGTGTGTTAAGAGACTTACATTTACACACAGTGGGAGCAGTTTGGGGTTCTGTGTCTTCACTCAAGGTCAGGCTGAGCTGAGGATAAAACAGCACCACAACTGATGGCTAACCTGCTCCACCAACTGAGCTACAGCCTGCAGGGACAAGATTAACCTGTCAGAGCACCTGAGGGCAAAATTTAGCTATGAGCCCTTTTTAGCCCCCGACAGATGTTTTCCCAACTTTTGCCAAAAGCTAAAAAAAAACTACCAAAATCCCTACACTAGAATACCAATCTGCCAATATGCTGTATTCAGTTAGTCAGTTAGTTTGTGACAATTTGATTAAATATATATTTGTTAACATAACAATGTGCACCATGTACAGGGCCTCAAAGGGCCTAAATGTGTCTCTTTTGCCTCACTGTTCAGAAGTAGCCTACTAAATAAAAAAGAATGTTCTTGAGCTATGTGATAATCAGTCTGCATCTTGTACTGCACTACTGCCTGGTGTGAACAGTAACATTATCCACACAGCAAACAGTTGATGGCAGAGTTACATTCACATATAACCTGTAGTACAAGAAGGAAACCCTGCTGTTATGAAGAGAACATTAGGTCATGAATTTAAAACTGCTCAGAGAAAGTGTCCATTTTGACAGTTGATCTTTTCATTCTTTTGACTGCAATTTTTTTTTTTATGTTTGCCATTTTATATTTGCTTTAGATTTATGCAATAACATAAATACAATTAAGAGAATCAAAGCCTAACTCTAACCCCATACCCAGGCTCTAAACCTCCAAGCCCCAAGGCTCTCCTTCTTTACAAATCCCAGTTAAACCACAGGCTTCAACACAGCCGTCTGCACAAGAAATAAAAAAGAAAAATCTTCTGTCTGAGACAAGGAACCAAAAGTAAGAGATTAAAAAAAAAATCACTCAAACACCAGGGTAAAATCTGTTTCAGAATCCGTTGCAGAGGTTGCAAGGCTCTTTTGAACTAGTAATGTACCAGCTAATAGAAAAATCATCAGTTAGCTGTTTAGATAAATTACAGTAAAACCACGTGTGTGTTTTTTGTTAACTGTCATGATCTGGCTGGGTTTTCTGTATTTCCTGTTTTATTTTGAAAGTATGTTTTCTTCATCCTCATGTTCCTGTCTGTGTCTGCTTGTTATCAGCCTCATGTGTTGCACCTGTGTCTTGTTACTCACCTGTTTCTGTTCTCATTGTTCCCCTGTATCTATTTAGTCTGGTTGTTCCCTTTGTTCTACGTCGGTCCATGTGTTTTCCCCGCACTTCCTGGTTCTGGTTTTGTACATGTTTGGTTCCTCCTGTTTATTCCGTCCTGTGTTCCTCGTGTTTATCCTGGCTCCTGTGTTGTCTTCTGTGTGCTTCCCCCTGGACTTTGTTTCATTGTAAGTCATCTCATTAAATATACTTTTCGCTCTACCGCTGCTTGCGTCTGCATTTTGGGTCCCCACTCCTCGAGTCCTGACATTAACATTAGTGTTAGTTATCAGATTACTTATAAAGTAACTTAATTATATGGAATAGTAAAGCAAGTAGTGCTGGCATTGTAACCACATCAGATAACATCAGTAAACCTTGGATGCTATGCCATTTTTGTAGTTAAATTGGTTCTGTTGAAGAGTGAAAATGATATAGATTTTAGTTTCATGGACAAACGCCTAAACACAGTGTAATTATCTGCCTGACAGTCAGTCACTCCACACAGACAGACTTGTCTATTTAGGCCAGTGCAAACTGATACATACCCAAGTCACTCAGTCCTCGTATATTTTGTGTGAGCTTTACATGTTTTCAATTCCTCACAGAGCCAGGCCAAATACAAACTATTTCGGCCTCTACAAATCAATTCATCAATGGTACATAATGGACATTCTGTCCCCCAGAGGACAGCGCTATGTGGACAACACTATGTGGCATTGCTAGTGCTGGTTAAGGTTGGATTAGGTTTAGGCAAAAACACAACTTGCCTAGGTTTAGGGAAAGATCATAGTTTAGGATAAAATAATTACTTAAATTAATGTTTGGGAAGCATTGTGGTTTGGATTAAAATGAGTACTTTAAGGTTAGGGAAGCTAAGTTGTCATGGTTACAATAGGGAACGATCGTGGTCAGGCTGTTTGGTATTGTGAGAGGCCGCTCAGATAGGCACAGGACGCAGAAGTATCTTCACCAATACAAGGTTTATTTTTCAATAGACCTAGAATTTCTCAGCAGTGCAAAGGCCTAGGCAACAGCACTTAAACAAACAAGCAAAATTCCAACAATTCAAAACGACTCACTCACACTTACAAGCCCCAACTGACCTCCCAACCAACCCACATGGGACCATATATTCCGGTGGATCAGGCCAACTTAAACTAAATGGGGGAACATACAAACAATAAACAAACCAATTAATCCTTAACCTAACCCTACTAAATTAATTAACTAACCAAATCCATAACCCAATTAAACAAACCCAAATCAATACATTCACATAACCAAAATCCCAATCAACCTAAATACATTCCCGTCAAAATAGTCTCTGCCTCCTTTTGGTAGAACCCACTCAGGGAGTCTCCTGCTTCAGCTGCTTCCACTCCTGGCACCAATCCCCTGCCTGATGAGCCTGGCTCCAGCAGTGGACACCCAGGAGACTCACAGCACCAGAAAAAGAGAACACAGGATGAACCAAATACAACTGAATGTATCATTAATTTCCTAATTTATCTAAACCAGATGTGTGATTCAAATAAACTATATCTGTTGTTTGAACTCAAAAGGCTATGTGTAGTTATTTATCTGAGTATGTCTATTAACTGTGTACAGAAACTGCTTAGCTTAAATATCATTTGTTGTGTCCTACCAACCCTTGCTCAACCATGTGGGGCTGTGAATGTGGCCCTCACAGGTATCCACTAAGTGCACCTCCTCTCTATGCAGGCTTAGCCACCTGACGTCCTCCTTTGCTGCAGTCATAATTACTGCAGCCATTAGACTTTGTCTTTGTCACTTGAACGTAAGGCACTTACGAAAATGACTGATGCTGTCATTTTTGGATATGGATGGTCTCAATCTCAGGGTTCCGTATTGTGGTGAATGTTAAAACTATTTCAATAATTAAAACGTTTGTTTGACTATCTTGCCATTTGTAAACAACACAAAGTAAAACAAAGGAAGGTTAAAAATGTCATCACATTAGTTTAGTCATGGTTCGTGGGTCTTTGAGTATGTGAGCTACTACCATAATCAAGGTATTCAAGGCAAGTTGTCCTACTTTTTATCATAGTATTTACGCATCACCTTCTACACCTTTTCTTACTTGTGCAACTCAAAAGCTGAGAGGCGTAGGTGAAGGGAAAAAAACTGTTGAGAAAATTTTATTTTTGTCAGCTGCACACCTCTGTAACAGGAATATTTTAGGCTGCATTGGAATCTGAAGTTAGACATACATACAGACATACAGATAGATAGATAGATAGATAGATAGATAGATAGATAGATAGATGATTATCAAATGACAACACCAGCTAAAACTCAGAGAATGCATCCCTTCACTGCAGAGCCTTCAGAGGGCCAAACAGCTGCGGCCCAGGATTCTGACGACAAGAGATAAGGAGGCATTTTGCCAAAGCGCTCAGGCAGGTATAAAATGCTGTGGACACTACACAGCGTTCTACAGGTCTTAGTGAAAAAAATGTGTTTTTGGCATGTTCCCACCCCTCACTGCAGAGAATTTTGTACAACTTTTTCTTGTAATGGCTTTTAGATAACAGCTTTAAAGCAAAGGGCAGCAAGTTTTGGTGGAATGTACACACCCACACAAACACACACACATACACACACACAGTATATAAAGTACTGAACTATCGTCCATTATTCAACAGGCATATGCCAAAGGGTGTTCAGCTCATATGGGTTTACCAGACAATACCTGTATTAGTTCAAGTTCAAGTTTAGGTTTATTTATCATATGCAGTTAACACAGGGTAAACATGCAATGATAAGTGCTGGAAGAGAATCGGTCAACTCAGCAGAGCAAAAATATAAAATATGAGGTATGTATAAAATATAAGGTATAACTATAACATATAAGGGAATATTTACAATAAAATGTGCACTGGTATTTACATTTAAGTTAGAAATTTGAAATTTAAGAATAAGTTTAGCAGCAGTTATACCTAAAATCTGCAGTTTTACATAAAGTGACAGGTGTCAGTATATTGCACAAGTGAGAGAGGCAAGTTGTCCAGATGACATGTCAAAGTTCATGGTTAAGATTTACAGTTTTATGGGTTAAGAGTTCAGTAGCCTGATGGACTGATGGTAGAAGCAGTTTTTGAGTCTTGTAGTGCGGGCAGCCAGGCTCTTGTACTTCCTAACAGATGGTTGCAGGGCGAAAAGGCTGCGAACTGGGTGGCTGTGGTCTTTGATGATGCTGTGGGCTTTCCGCAGGCACCGCTGGTGCTAGATGTCCAGGATGGCAAGGAGTCTGTTGCCGATGGTACGTTTAGCCGCTGTCACTACTTGCTGTAGTGATTTGCGACTGTGGGAACAGCAGTTCCCATACCAGACCGTGACACAGCCAGTCAGCAAGCTCTCGATGGTGCATCTGTAGAAGTTGGTGAGGATTTTGGCACTCATGTCGAACTTCCTCAGTCTTCTCAAGAAATAGAGCCGCTGACGAGCTTTCTTCACCACAGTGCCTGCATGGAGATTACAGGAGAGGTCTATTTGTATTACATACAAATAGAAAAAAAACATACAGTAGTAAACAGTATATACTTAACAAATTAAGCAAGCAACCCTCTCAGACACTGAACGTCAACCTTCAACAAAAACTGAATACTTTACACATATACTGTAATCCATATTCATCTGCCATATCAAACAGATCCAGCAGATCTGAGTTTAAAAGATCATGAACGTGAACATTAAGTATGCAAAATTTGCTGTTAGCTGTTACTGCTTGTATCAATGCATTTACAGACACCAACAGAACAAATTCAATGTGTTTTCCCGAAGTGTGAGGCCTTTAAGGTAATATCCAAAGAAGACATAAAAAATCTTGCAATATGCTCTAATAAAGCTGCTCAATGCTTAGGCCAATTTAGGATTAGGGCTTGCTTTAAGAGATGAAACTGCTTTGAAGCAAAGGTTCAATCACGTAAAAACAAATCAAATATGCAGTTGTATTTAATACTATATAACTATATCTCTTAGATTTCCCCCAACCCAACTTTTTAAAGGTAGATGTTGCATCACTGTATGTCATGAAAGACTGTGAGATTTCCTTATAACACAGTGAGCTCTTTTCAACTGGAGAATTGCCCTACAGTGCTTAACATAACACACTTGTCAGACTGAATAAAAATGGGATTTCACAACACACAACCCATGCGCTGTTTTAGTTTTGCTTAGTTTCATTTTGATCCGACTCCCCCAAGCGCCTTGCTGTTTAAACGCCATCTGCATGCCGTTGCTTAATTACTGTCTGCATTCCTGTAGAGATTGTCTGCTTTAAATGCAGAGGCACGACATGCTTATCACCCTAATGCTGGGTTTTATGAAAGATGGAGGAGGAGGGTAATAGTAGCCTGTGTGGCATTTCATCTGTCACATATTGTTGGTTTCACACTGTGCTGTTTACAAGAATGGATGCTGAGTTAAATGCTGAGAAAATCACATTGCAGGCAAAGTGTTGGAGCTCATAATCCATCTCATAAAGTCAGGAATACAACAGGTGTGGCCATGTTACTCCTTGAGAATAATTTCACAGAAGTGGGAGAAATGTATTTGAGCCATTAGTGTTAAGAGTTTTACAGCTTTATTTAGCATTGTGTCACTCACAGAGGGGATTAATGTGTCTTTCGACACTGTTGATAGAGTTAAGAGAGGATTGGTTTGTTGGTAAAGATGGAATTAACCTTTTTTTATGTAAAAATCCATTTTTAAATGAAAAGCAGGGCTACAATAGGGAAAACGAACAAATGCACTGCTGATTCACCTTATTTCCCTTAATAAGTACCCTGGTGAGTTTTCATTATAAAAAATCATGATCCTGTTTACACATCATATGTACCGACAATAAATCTGTTGAATTTTCACAGCCTTTTCAAATGTTTTGAAAGCTGCATGTTTACATCAGGTTTTGATCTTCTTTTCCCTGCTTTAGTGGTGCATTGCGACCTTTTAGAGATCATTACTGCCACCAGCTGTTGATATGCATCACTGCCCTGTGCAGTCAGCAAATACTCTGTATCTCATCACCCCTGTGCAAGCTGAAATAACCAATGTTACATCTTTTCCTTCTCTCATTCCTTTGTAGGTTCAGTAAAAGGGCATATCCACAAACAAGTGTTGTACAATTAATCACTACAATATAATTTCTTAATGTTGGAGTCTGTAAAAGTAAAACAACTTACAACTTGCTGCAATTTAAGTACGATCAACATAAACAATTTACCTTGTGTTTTTTTATTTAATAAAATTTTCTGAAGATGTACAGTTCTTCTTGAATGCCACTCAAGAATAATCGGAAAATGATGCCTCTTTTATTTTTCATTTGGAACGCCTGAAACTGAGGCTGCTTTCTGACTGACAATAGCACTGCATAATTAACAGTCTTGTCATTCTGTTCAGTGAGGCCACTGAGACCCTGCTGGTGCCCATGCAGAGGGCTCTGGCAAATAAATGCGGAGTCATTCAGCAAAAAAGTTTATTCTGGCTCAACACAGTGCATTCTCATCAGGGAACACAGTGTTTTGACCAATGTGTAGAATACCTTGTTGTGTAAACAGCATAGCATTGTGCAAATTTTACTGTTTACTGTTTTATAGATGATTTCTGGAATGATAGTTTTCCATTCATGTAAAATCCTGCCTTATATGAATAAACTCTGCTATGAAGTTTTGGCATCTGATAAGTTTATATATAAGGACAAGCTGGACATCTTTGATTGCACTTCATTTTATCACCAGTGTAGCAACATGCTATTATCAGAGGCCTAACACAGCCTAAAACAGATATAAAAACTATACATTAATGAGATTATTAGAAACAATTACATTTACAGTTATTTATTAAATTTTTATTTATTCATTTTTTTCAGAAAATTGACTGAACTGAGAGGCTTTTAATCAATTTTTATCTTAAAGGTGAAGTGAGGATAGGAAGAGATCTGACTTACTCTTAAGTCAAATGTAAAGTAGGACAGCCATTCATAAATTATGGAATAAACAGCTTTGAAAGAAGTCTCAAATGTGATTTAAATGTTGGTGTGAAATCTAAAGTAGTTTATATCTGTGCTCTCTCAGGAAGGCACTTCAAACGATACTTTAAATGCCATTCAAAATGCAAGTTCTCTCTGAGCTCAGCCATAATTCACAGCTGGCTTTTCAACAAAGACATGCACCTAAATGCGTATGTTTCAAGACCACATGACTGTGTGTATTGTACTGTACTAATACTCACTTACGGGGGTAAAAGGTTACCATACCCATTGTTTGAAGTACAGTGACCATGTGGGTTAATTGTTAAAGTTCTGCTGAGCAAACTTTAAATGTAGAATTACATCTGTTCTGCTTCAGCCAAAATTATTAAGCAGGGCTTAAGTGAATTAACTGATGTGTTGTTGTTACGCATTAACTTGCAGCATTTGGTCTTTTCAATTCCTTTTTAAAATGGCATTTTATGTGTAGGATAAGATACTAACCACAATTGGGCTACACTCACAATTCACAATGAATCTTGAAGTGGTGACATTTTAAGGAAAAAAGGTTGATTGAATTAGATAATTTTACAACAAGCATTGACTGAAAAGCATCTTGTGGCTAATTGGCACAAATAATGAAGCTCATGCAGCCATATAACATATAGGAAAAATTGTGTGTCCACAGACAAGTAATTGTCACTTCTATAATGAACCTGAAAGGCACTATCTCTTGTATAAATTAGCACTTGAGAAGAGAAAGAACATTAAAAAAGACCAGGGTCCTGAAACCTCAGAGTAGAGTTGTTCAATTTCAACCCTGTCTCCTAGAAATTATGTTTATATAGTACAATTTTTATTTCACCAATTATTTTTTGAGGGTAACATCAAAGTGTACATGGAAACATCAGCACTTGTGCTCCATGGTACCAGTTAAAAGTTGGCTTCCAATAATAAACAAGAGGTTGTTATCATATTATCCATTTTAATCGAGAAAATGCAAAATTATCCATCTTGTCTGCTTATTCTTATCTTTCCAACAGATAGAACATATCATTTTTGTTCTTATTTCACCCTCCTATTATATTGGAAAAAGGAATAACAGGTCAATCTGACCCACACTATTTAAATACACACACAAAAATAATTACTTCAAAAGTATGAAGAAAGCAAACTTTTTATGGCTTGTCAGGGAATTCACAAAGAAGAACTATGATTGTTTCACACACACACACACACACACACACACACACACACACACACACATTACATTTATTAATAATACATTTCCCTTTTCACAAACTGACATTTTGACAATTCTTCCTGCACATGCATTTCCTGGACTGTATACATATGGTGCTGGATTTACTATCTTGTTGAGGAGAGAAGAAGCTGGAATTATGCCTCTGCAGAGATACATATGTTTATGCAAACCCATATAGAGAAGGGTGTCATCAAGAAACCAAATAAAACATCTCCCAAATCTGAACAGTGCTGTGTCAACCCATCATGGTTGACTGCAAACAACAAAAATAGCTTTGTAATATTATTTGTAATAATACATTATGCTTTAAAAGCAGTTTACCAGATGGTGTAGATCGTAATTCCAATTTGCAAAAGGATCAGATTTTCAGACAAATGAGGGAGACTCAACTTCTCTACTCTTGAACTGCATCCAAACAAAAAGCCATTTGTGAAATAGAAATCTTTTCCCTCATCCGGTAAGTTGGATAATTTGTTTTTTCTCTATAAGGCTCCATCTGTGGCTATAAAAAAGACCCCCAGTCTGTTCAATTGGACCCATTGTGCTTATGTTTCCTGGTCACATCTGCCAAGCAAGCCTTGTCAGCTGCCACTCGGACCTGTCCAATTACTTTCCAATTTGAGGGCAGAGGGAAAGATGGATGAAAACACAGATGCATTGACAGTCTGGATGGATCTGAAAATGTAACATATTATAGGTATTATAGTTGCATGAGAATGGTTGTTACTGCAGCATCTAAAGGTGGAGGCAGTATTTTACCAATGAAATGGTAATTTAACAGGCACGTATTGGGAAGGGGAGAGAAGCTCATTTCAAGTTTAATCTGTCCTACTCAGTTGCAATCACTTTCCTCTACAGCATGTAAAATATATGCAATGACTTGCACTTGTAAAAGTAGACAAACAGTCCAAGAGGACTAAAGACTGCCTGCTAGATAGGCAAATGTTGCTCATCCTAACCATAAATCTGGGAATGAAGTTTTGGATACATGCAAGGAGGTGGTCCTTGCATGCACCCAAGCCTCATCCCCAGATTTATGGAGGTCAAGGCACTCAGTCTCTGAGACACGCATTTACTCGAGCCACGTCATCAATCACGGTGCAACACCAAGGACGTCCTGTTTTCTCTGACATCTGCTATGTGACAAACTAAAACTGACTGACGGAGGTGAGAGGTTTATTGCTTTCTCCCCATTTGTTGGTTGCACCTTGAATAATCTACATGGTATACTGCTTTGTGATGGTCTTTAGGCCTTTTCATCAAAGCTTTGCATTTATAATGTTGTTCTTCATTAGAGTGCCAAACAATTGGCCCTTTGTATGAAGACTTTTAAAGGATGAATTTCTATTGCTAGGAAAGGCCACGCTTGTTTGTTTTGATGCAATACCAATGCCAGTATTTCTGCTATCACTTATTACGTAAGTGAATTAAACTAATGCTATCTCCTCCCTAGTGGTGGGCATTATTTATTATCTGCAGTCATATCTCTTATTGTGTGTCACTTACCTTCCTCACTGTACTGTCTGTTATTCTCGTTTCTCTTTCTACAAGTCATCACATCATGTTATATTATCTTAATCTCATTTTAAGATTATATTTCTTAGCAATGATAAATACATTGACAATTTACAGTTATCTTAACCATCATGTTTATGCTGTGTTACCCAATGCAACTGCCATTTTGCAGTATGTCCTTACCTGAAAAGAAATTGTTATTGGGTATGAATAATAATTAGCCTTCAGAGCAAAAATTTAGAGACATGAAGTCAAAGAATTATATTAAAGTTTGGTTGAAGAATTGCAATTGGGGTGGTTTTCTATCAGCCAGGGTCACACTGGACTTTGTTTTGGGCCTTTTGTTTTCTACAAATAAAAAGGTTTGGATAAATATTTTATTTTATTTCATGGTGGGCCCCTACAGTTCCTAAAGGCAATACTGGGTATCTTACTAACACTGATGCTTCTGATAGGTCACTATGACATTTAGATACTGTACCAACTTTACCACTTTCCCATTCAAATGATTGGGAAAGTGTGTCTAAACTTTTGACATGTACTGTATATCGTTATTTTTACTTGTATAAAAGATTGTTTATGCAAATAGATGTATACATATATGTTATTCGTCAAACAATACAGAAACTAATTATGAATGACTTGCAGAGTGCTGCAGAGGTATTTTGTTGTTGCTGTTGTTGGGATTCACCTGTGAGAAACTTTTCTAATTCTTATTTACCTTGGGGTTCTAGATGAATTATTTAGGGCATTGGCGGAGGAGAAACTGTATATGCAGTCTTGTCTGTGCAGTGTGTATGTGTGTGCTTGTTGTGAAAACTGCTTGGCTCTATCGCGGTTCCATTTGGCAGGACTTTAAAACACTTTGGGACATGCAGGGGTTCATCAATAACCATTGGCCTCATGAAAAGTTAATTCATTCAGGGCTTGAGAACAGACACTATTTTCCCTGTTGGAATCATGTTGATGTAAGACATCCTTTAAAATCATCCACTCACTCCTGCTCTGAAATAGAAGAGGTGCTGTAGTGCTGTTGTTTCAATGTGGATGTGTGTATAAAAAAGAAAGAGAGAGACTGACAAACATTGCTGTCTAGACATAGAAACAGTACAAATACATTACATTACATTACATTTAGGCATTTAGCAGACGCTTTTATCCAAAGCGACTTCCAAAATAAGAGCTTTACATCAAGTGCATAGAATCATTTTTAAAACTGTGTGTTAATATCTTAGATATGCAGTTTGGGATGTGATTCCTACAACAACAACACAGTCAATTAAAGCAATTAAATCATTTCTGAAATTAACTGCTAGCCAGTGGAGGGAGACTGAGATAGGGGTGATAAATATGTACATGTTTTAGTTCAGTCTTTTGCTTTAAGTTAAACTGTCTAACTGGCACCAATTGTTGAATTTTTTAATTCTTCTAGGCTACTTTTTTGTAAAAGCTGCTGTGCGCTATCTGTAGGGCAAGCAGGATGTCATTTGTGTGGTGTATTACCATTAGCACCAAGGAGAGAGGTTAATATCTGCAGGCCTGTATGCAAGGGGTGTTCTATTTCAGAAAATGCCCTAAGGCAACTCATGTAAAATGCACAGTCCATAATTTTCTTGATATGATGGCAATGAATAAAGTATCAATAAACATGATTAGGAGGCAAGAATGCTTTGTTGCCTCTTTGGTCCGTTCTGTATAATGGAAAAACAAGGACCTGGGTCGGCCAGAGAAAGTTAGATTTTTTGGTCTCATTCACCGTAAGTGTGCCTCTCAGGAAAGCTTGAATATTCCAGCATGCATTAGATAGGGAGTTGGTCAGTCACTGATTTGCACCCAACATCCCAGAAGCATACAAATTGAGCTGCTAGAAAAATCACTTAGCACTGCACACAAGTGAGCAAAATGACTGCATGTTGCATGTGTATATATGAATACAGAATGTTTTTCTTTCTTCAGCTTTCAGAAAACACAAGAAATCATGTGGTAATCAATAATTTGAGAGACAGCTAAATCATTTTCCTTTCCAGTAAAATAAGGAAAGACTGGAAACACACTGAGCAACAAATATGTTGAGGCAAAATATTCTTCACACCTGCATCTGTTGCACCCACGTATCTCTGTCCTATGAATATGACCCTCAGTCAGGCTTTACTCTTCTGCCTATCACATTACATTGCTTTGTATATTTAACACCTTAACTGACATGCTTTTGCTGTCAATGCACTTTGTTGGTGTTCAGCTCCTCTCCTCCTCACTACCTGCACTGTTGTGGCCTATTAGACGTTTGGGCTGATCTCCAGAGCCCTGCTTTTAATGATACTGCCACCGGTGAGTGTGGATCTCAGCGGCCAAGCTGCCACTAAATCTACATCAGGCTGCCACCTATACATTGTAAATAAATGCATGAGCCTTTCCACTTTTCCACTTCAGTGTCAGGTGTTTTTCCCAACTGAACTACTGGTGGAGGTTCAATGGAAGACATCTGTGGTTGAATGACCACTATAAAGTATGCCCTCACACACGCATTGTATACAAACCTGACAGAGCAAGGTGATATAGCAGAACTGTCAACCAATTTAGAATGACTCACTTTTTCTTTATATACTTTCCCTGAAGCAATCTCTCACCCCTATATTGCTATGCATGTCCATGGTGGATTTGGCTGGTTGCTGGGATGAAAGCTGCACATTCCATATTCTTTCTCATATGAGAAAGTGACACTCCAATTCTCTGATCTTGGCAGTTTAAATTCAGACCATGATGCCTTCCCTCAGACCACAAGGGAAATTAATAAATGATTAAAGTCTAGTGGAGTCAAGGGAGAGAATGGTAAAGAGGGATAATGGTGTATTGCTGAATGATGCTATCTCACTGCACTCAGGGTTATGTCTCTATCTACTAGTGTGTGCTTAGAAGAGGCAATGCCTGGAAGCTGTTTTGTTGACAGGTGTCCTAAGTGATAAAAGGACACTTTGTGAGGAACCTGATTGCATTATAACGCTCCCATAGGTAACATTTTAACCTTGAAATTGTAGGAAAAAATGTGTGTGGCACACATGTAGTGTGTTCAGTTCCAAAATCAAACTAGTTTGTCTGTTAGATATGACAATAATTATTTAAAAAACTGTAATCGTGACGACTGCTTCATCTCATTCATCTGGGCCCTTTATCACAAAGCAAGTTGAACTGGTCAGTCTGTCCCTAGGTTTCCTGCCTTCACTCAGCTAAGCTTTCATGATCCTGGATAACTAAGATCATGAAGGTGGTTACCAACTGGCTTGGATAACTCTATGTTTAACAATTCAGCTAGCAGCCTGTTCACAATTCCTGGCCAATTACATGCAATGGGTCTAATACTGCATTTTTTATGTGTTATACAGTAATTCACCAGTTAATCCTAGTGGGGTGAATTAAGTTAATGTAGTAGCAGAACACATTGTTCCCTCTTCACTCTTCTCAGGTGCATTGCATGTGCCAAGCACAAAAGTCAGACAGCATGGTTCTCATTGAATTCCCTGTGACTCTGTTCTCGCAGACCAAGACCCCCAGCATTTTGAAAGTTCATTGTTATTACATACATTACACAAATCACCTATTATGGCTTTTTACTGAAAGGTGGCACGTTTGCATCCCTGAACCCTTGGTTTGTGTCTCAATGTTCTTCCGTAGTTACACATGCTATTTTGAGTACATAAGTACGTTACCAATTACAAGTATGGCAAAATGCATTGCACTATGAGTACCCGGATGGTGTACTAATAACTGTCAGAAAGTTTAGTGTGGAATGCTGCACACTTCTCATCCTCAATGGTCGCCATCTTGGCCTCTTAGCAAAAGGGGAGAGAGCACAAATATATTAAAATGGAGGCTGTAGTTGCGATTGTTAAAGCTAAATGTAAAAGCATGTTTATTTTCATTCATTTTTAAATTAAAATTGAATTCAAATACAAGCTGAATTGAAGTCAAGTGACCAAACAAGCCGGCAGATATTTTGGTGTGTAGTCATCGGTGTGATATGTTGGTGGTAATGCTCTGCCCAGCTGCAAGTCCCTATTAAATAGAAAAAGAAGAAGAAACGGTCAAATGCTGCCATTGTCAAGTGCACAACAGCTGTGTTTGATTTGAGACAACACTACCCTGTCAAAATGAACACACTACACCAGTAAATACATAGTATACACAGTGTACTGCATGTAAGTGTAACGGAAGTATCCAAATTGAGAAGCGGAATTGGACTTGTTTGCTTTTTCTTGCTGAGTACCTGCTGGCAATTTAATGACCAAGTACACATCATGTTAACAATTTCACTATTCAAACTGCCATTTTGTACAGCATTATAGACATTGCTTTTGAAATCAAAATGTTTACAGGGAATTATTTTCCCAAGTCTTGAAGGTCAGATAAAGGAAGCCACATCATGTTTTGTTTTCAGTCCAAATTCTGAATGGACAAAAATGTCCCACAGGGACTTAGATATTAATGATCTGGCTAAAAGCTAGATAAAACTAAGCCTTACCAGTGATCATTATCTTAAGTATAAAAATGTTTAATCCATATTAGATCGCATACTGTGGAAGATGACATGTTGGTGATTGCATTACCTGTTTTGTTTGAAAGACTTGTTGATGATTACATATTTTTTTCTGTTTTGTTTCTCTTTAATCATGTGAATAAAATTAATTACATATGTGTTTTTTAACATGTCCACTGTGTTTCAGAGCTTTCAAACAGTGGTAACACAGATCATTATTATCTTTGCTCAATCAGTGTTTGGAAGCTGATGGGGTCATTTTATTATGTGGAAAGGTCTTGAATATGCTTTCACAGGCATACATAGATCAATAATGTTATTTATTAGTGAGGCCAATCCATTAGCCACTGTTGCACTGAGATAAGCCTTGTGGAGGATCAAATCCTCAAACTAGATGCTGATGGCCAAAAGCCAACATTTACATTATAATCAGCCTTCCAATAAAGACTATACACTATTTAACCAACCTTTTTATAATTTGAATAAGTAACGTGTGCCCCATTAGGTGTAAACATTATTGCAAGTGTTTCCCCTAATTAAAATTTGTAGCCCTTAAACAATATTAAACAGAGTAAAATGAAAGTTGGTTTAATGCTTTGTTTTTAGAAAGTTGTTGTAGTAGTCCAGCTGAAAATGATGACCTGTGCTCAGCGACTTAGGGAAAATGCGATGTGACACCACAGACGAGCTGTGCCTCACTTCAAAACGGCAGCGCATCCTCTGGGAGGGCTGGGTTTTGATGCGAAGGCCGGCACACTTCACAGCTAAAAAAGCCTTTTATCAGTCACTCGGGCTGTCTTTGAGAACGGGGGAATTTTGTGTCGGCTCTTTCAGGCCTGAAACACACTGGAAGTTAGCATGAAGTACTGTGCTCTAGAAGAGCATTGTCACTACAGTGCAGACAGACTAGGGCCATTCACTGAAAGCACTACCCGTGAGTGCATTTAAATTTGACCTACTTTGAAACCTTTGCACTATGGGACTATGTTTGGACAATGCCTTTTCATTCTCTATCTAAAGATACTGTGAGTGTTCACTGCTATTTTAATGTAATAAACCAATACTGATAACTCACGCTTCTTTTCTAAATAAATGAGCATTGATTCATTATAACGACAATGACTTCATGTTGAGTCATTACTGGGTATCATCAGGCGTGATTCTAACTAACATGACATGACATTATGAATTGCTGTGAGATGCAGTGGCGGTTTAAAGTGTGTTTCTAAAAAGACATATTTTACATTACATGTGTAGTATGAAAACCATTAAAGACAGGACAATTGGAACTTTATTGTAATGCTAATGGTTTTAACTGACAGGTAGGTAAAGGTGACACTGCTATAAGAATGCAAATGTCGCCAATCCCAGTATGTCTCGCTGAATGCAAGCTTGTTTATCACTCAACTTGACATGCATAGTTCCTGAAAATTAAATTAATACCAGTAAATGTATTAATGCGATTATATCATCTTTGAAATTATTTTGATGGTTTGAGTTTTTGTTTGTAGAAAATTCATCCAGTTCCCATGAAAATTGGTGAATCCCATATGTTGCTCTCTGGGAATTCAAGGTTCGACCTGACAGAAAAAAGTAAAATCTGGAAATATTTTTTTGTGGCTTAATTTTCCATAGTATGGGGCCAAATCTGTAAGAACATTGTGAGCTCTCTCTCTCTATATATTTTTTCTGATATCTCGAATTAAATGTAGCGTGAACTAGTAGACATACTTAATTCATAAGTTTAACATTTTAGCTATAAGGTTATAAATGAAACATACTGCAGAAAATAGTTATGGCTCACCCAGACAATGACCTTGTTGAATTAGAATTGGAGAGGATTTTGGCTCTCAGTGACCTGGTGATCTCTTATTCATACAGGGATGATTCATCCAGAGCTAAGCCCATCCCTCTTCAGGCCTTTATAGTCGATGATGAACTTTGAATAATGTCTTCGCTTTAAACATCTCAATGTCATAGTGGAAAGTAGAGAATCCTGGGACCCTATGGAATACTACTGGATGTTAAACTATGTAGATTGATGTGGCTGGTATTATGCTGGTTTGTGCATCTTTCAGTATATGTGCATACGTGCATGCAAACTTACAGTGTGTGCTGTCTGCTAAAGATTAACAAATTAAGATATACGACGAGAGCTGCGTTTTTCCTTTCATTGTTACTATTTTACTCGTTTAAAGTAATTAGCGTCCATAAAACACTGTAAAAGCGTGTGAACACGTTAGAAACAGATATCCTACGTTACTGCTGTTAACTATGTTTTTTTTCACTGTAAGGACCTAGTATATGACAGCTTACATTGTATGGGTTAAAGGTAAAAATGCATCTGTTATCAGTAAGATAATTAAATTAATTTATTGGCACAACACCTGTGTGGTCAAAATTCATATAATATTCATCAACTTTTAAATTTCAAATTTCTAAATAGACACATTCCAGCAGACTGCAGGAACAATTTCATGGCAGTGTAGCAGTGTAGGCACAACATAGTTTTCAAAGTTGAGATATGATGGAACTCTAAAGAGACCAGTAAAAACGTTATGATGTTATAAAACATTCTTCTGTACCGTAAAATTAAAGAAAATATGATTACCCTTGAAACCTTGATGTGCTGTATATCTTCTTGTCCTCTGCCTTGCTGTGCTTCCTCTATTCTCTTCTCCCACTGGGATTTAATAGTAGGATAAATCAAATGAATGAATGAGAAAGCACACATTTGATATCTGACATCTCTGCCTTTTTAGACAAATTTCACTGTTCTAATTTCTTTGCCTTTTTTTAACCTGGGAGCCACCCAGAAACTGCTTAAAATGCACTCTAGTCCACCTGATGAGTCCTATTAGTCAGAACTATATGACAAGGTGTTTTTGATTCATAACCCTGATGTAATCTAATTAAATTTTAAGCAGATGTGGAGCCACAACATATATCACTGTAGCAACACATAGAGAAGCAATACTGTAACAATCACATCCCCAAGCAGAAGTGGAATATGCTCTAAATCCAGTCTGTGTTTATTGAAACAATAAATGAGATATAACAGCTTCTCTAAACAGGATCATATCAATATCTTAAAACTGGACATGATTCGTTTCATAGCTCATAAGTAATTCATAAATGATACATGTGTAAAAGCTATTTTGTGATTGCAAAACTTAACTTTTGCATATTCAGATGTTTTGGCCATGCTCAGCATCTACCTGGGCAACTGGAAATTGTTCCTACTCCAATACCTTGAGGTGCAGCTTGCACAAACAACAAACGTAAGGCCTGAGACAAATTGCCAATTTTACAATTTTGGCTGCTATATTTTGGTTTAGGTCATGCCAATTGCTTGCAAAAATACAATAAAGCTTAAAATTGAACTGTGGGTTGGAAAGATCTTTTTGCCATCCCAGAATCTTTATGTGGTAGCAGTTGTTTTAGCACCACAAAAAAAACAACAACTGGGGAAGCACTCCTCCTGTTAACAGTGCTGTCAGGGCACAAGTAGTACTGGTAAAACGTTATGATATTAGAAACAACTTAATAATCACTAAGCCATGAAGCTGAAACAGCTACTAACAGGCCACAACATACGTTGAATTCCTTCAATTGACAACCACATAAACACTGAATCCCCTTCGACTTGACCTGTTCCCCACAGTTGGCCGACTATTCCCCTGCTGGGTCATTCACTTGCAGCTCAGCATTTGGTTTTAATTAATTTGGGTTAACAAATAGATGCAGGCAGAAACTTAAACAAAATACTCGATGAGGGATAAGGGATAGGATTTATACAAAGTTGTTCCTTGCCATCATCTGCAGCACGTCCCTTTCATACCTCCACATTTCTAACGCTCTCCTTGACGCCTGCCCCTGACAGGCTCATAATAGGAAAGAGCTGCCCTCTTGAATCTTTGAAACTAATCAGAAATTAGTAATTAACCACCTGCCCCCGAGTGGTAATATTAGAACAGACACAGATAGCAATGAAAACAGCTATTCTGATTATCCTACACAGACAAATCTACACATACATATAACTGTCCTAATACTTTCTGACTGCTCTGTAATTCAGTCAAAGTGCACTCAACTCAAAGGAATTAGAACCAGCAATTGATATGCAGCTATATTTAACCAAAGAAGATCTGCACTTGAGGGTGCTCTGTAAATTAATCTAAGTAGCATTAGATTCCAAACAAACCACATTTATCTCCCCCAAGTGGAGGGATACAGAAAGTATACAGAACACAGCCCAGTATATACATGTTAGTTAAATATGGAACATTGAGCACACTAAGTAAACCAGAACAGGAAGAGGTTGTAGTAGTAAAGGAAAAAATCTGCAGTGTGTAGCATTTGGTTCTCAGAGTGAGGCCAAATTGTACGATTGTAGCCACACTTTGATCTTTACTTCAAATCAAACATTGGATTTTTACTTTAGCCTCAATCGTAGTTATTTAGTGTGCTAGCTCGCATTTTCTTTAATTCAATTTCCTACTGCTGCTAATTTCAAACATCTATATATCAAGTTTGGAGTAATAAAAACTAAATCTGCTTTGAAACTTGCTCACATGGCGGCAGTCAGGACTACTGTTGTGGAACATAAAAATTTGACACTGATATAAATATCCACAAAACTGCAATGGTGGACATTTAGTCAGGACCTCAGGGTGCATGTATGATTTCAAGCGTCAACTGGTACTAATCAAACCATGAATTTAGTGCTATGTCTAAACCTAATCCTCACCCATGTACAAGATCCGTTGCCCTAAATGGTACTTAATGACACCAGTTATTCTTTGGTTGTGATAAAAGTGGAAAGCTTGTACTCATTTAATATGCCTGACCCAGACCCAATGGTCTGTACATTTGTAGTTCTGTAACCTGAAAACTATTTTGTTTAGTTATGATTATAGTCAAAGAACAATTGAAAGACTACATTTCTTGGAGTACAGTTATTTATTCCAGAGATTCTTCCTCACTGACACAAAAACAGCTGCCCTTCCTGTTAAACATTCAGATACAGTCACTTGATTTCTCCTCTGTGTCTGTGGGGACTTACAGGGAAATTACTCTGCTTTATGGCCTGACATCTCTAATCGACAGCTCGGTCGAAAGGATCAGCACAGTCTCTGTGCTCTGTAAGTTCCTCAGATATGGAAGCCATTCAGCGCTGTTAATGAAGGCATTGATCATTGTCAGCCTAATGACAATCCTTAAGTGGACTGTATACCCACCCAAATTGACAATGTTTTTGGCAGTTCTCTGAAATATTATTTAAAAGTGGAAAACCATGGGCATACTGTCATTTTAACTTATACGTTAACCTCTATATATCATGCCACTAAAAATGCCTGTGAAGATTTTGAAATTGATTCTGGTGCACCAGGTAGAATCTAAAAAGTTATAAAAGGGACAATAATGACCATATTAATCCTGCCCTCATTAGGAAGATCAATTGATTCAAACCTCACTGGGCCATGATGAGGAGTCCACCAACTGTATCACTTTTGCAAGATTTTTTCTTTCTTCTACCTCTGAGTCTGCCTTCATATTCATAAATCTGTACTTCAGATAGCTTCAGTCGATGTTAACAATACATTGTTGGCATTAACGGTACATTGTCGGTATTAAGAGAAAAGTACAGTAAGCCACAAAACAGGAAGAGTGTTCAAATATATATATTAAATTTTTCAGGTATGTACGATCCTTCATGCATACATACTACTGAATCTGCCTCAACAAATTGGCCGGCAAAACCCGATGTGTTGTCATCAGTCTCTGAATGTTGCCGTTATGTGATATTTGTAACTTGACCGATTATGCATTCGGAGGAAATAGTTGCTGGGCAATCAATGTAACATAATTTGATCTGGATGAGAGATATTGTAGAGCCGCCACTAGCTTGTGGCTGCTTGTTATACTGCTGCATATGATAGTGAGTGAGTAAATAGCAGTGTGAAGCCAAGAGGGAAGGAGTGAATGAGTAGATAGATGAAAGAGTAAGCAGGGAGGTTATGAATCAGTGAATGTGTGGCTCTGAATGAGTGTGACAGAACAATCAATGGAGTCAGGGTGTGATTGATTGAGTGACTGAGAGTGCAAGGGAGACATTAAATAAGTGAGTGGGTGAGTGAATGAGTAAGGGAGGGAGATCGGGCTAATAAATGTGTTTGAGACACAGAAGTTACTGACTCATCGACTGGTTTCAGTGAATCACTGAATGAATCGGGCCACATGTAGATCCCACTCTCTCCATTAAAACAACAACATTAAGCATTCACATTTCTGCGTCACAGCTTCAGGATGAACAGAGCTTTCTTCAGTCTAATTCACAGTCTGCTCCGGCATGTGTCTAGCTTGAGGGAGTTGGACTAATTCTGTCTATAAATTATTCTGAGGAAAATGAAAGCATTATTGCTCCCAAATAGGGTATAGCAGGGATTTGTGGGTAACAACAGTGTCCAGCTGTCCAGGCATGGCTGCCAATATCATTTTAATGCAAATTGATCCACATAAATGACTGGGGCAATAAAAGCTTATGCGGATATAGGTGACAGAATACTGAAAGATGGCAAAGCATCACCAGGAGAGATGGGCCTTTACTATTCTTGGCCAAGAAGGGGATTTATACAGAGCCGTTAGATTGTATTTTGGGGATGGAGGGAAAAGGCAAGGTTTTTGTATTGATTTAGAGTGAGAAAATGGTAGCGAATGTTAAGGGACAATCCTTTCTTTGTGATGTCCTCTGTATCTCTTTCCGTCCATCTATCTTTTGCTCTCGATTTTCTAGCCCTTAATGCACTCTCATTTTACATTAGCTGCTGCTCAAAATGCTCTAGTTGAGACATAAAACACACCATTCTTTGGAATGGGAGACATTTAATTAGGTACATGATATATGAAGATAGCATGTCATGAAAACACACTTATATAAATTATATTTCAGTATCGGTAGTTAGCTGAAACTTCTCAAATGAAATGAATGTGCTGGGTAACCCAATTGGGCTTGACCTTATCTGTTTGCCTTCTATTGTATATCAAATATCAGTGTAGCTTTAATGCAGACACAGTTGAGCAGCAGGGTTTTAAATAGTATAACACCTTCATGAACTGATTCCACAAAATAACATGAAATATACACATGGCCAAGTGTTGTACAACATGACGGTTAACATTCACGTCAATGGCAAAAACTACAAAATTCAACTTTAGACATTACAAACTGCTGTGACTAGCTCAACCCCCCCCCCCCCTCCCATCTATGAGACTTCAAATAACAAACCTCCCCCAGTCTCCTTGGAGACCAAAAAGGAAGGCAGCGTCAGCTGAACATTCATCCTGATCTAAGTGAAACCTATGTATCCTTACAATACCCTTTCTCTGACACACAACTTTAAGATTCCCTCTGTTCATCTGCACCCAATCCCACACTTTGTCTTGTCTTACAGAGCGCAACAAGGCAAGGGTGGATGTCAGATACAATTAACCCAAAGAGCATCCAACACTTTACTTTCTCCTTTTATCTCTCTTCACAGGGAGATTTCAACAAGGCCTCTTTATACAAGCTGTCACCCTCACATACCCTTCTTCGTCCTCAGTTTAGGAGAGATTTGATCACTTCGTGGTTTTGTTGAGATAGAGACATAGCCACCGAATAGTAATGTGCCATGTTGTACTGTGCAGCCTATGAAAAATTGGCACATGACTCCAAATAGCAAGGTGTGAGCACCTCCACCAAAAGGTACAACAAGGACTTGGGGAATTCAAAATACCACTGGTTTTGCACTGCATTTGAGCGATGACAGACCACACAAACAATGGCCCACTAACTTTGGCTTGTTTTACACAACTTGGCTGTATCCATGTGTAACTACTGTGTAAGAAGATAACAAAGATAAACATTAGGGCACACATTTTTATCAATTTCTTTCCCCCATAGGATCCATGGTAAACATAGCTGCCCATTTATTAACTACATGAGTAATTAGTGAGGAGACGGGGTTGGAAGGGACAAGGCTTCAGAATAAAGAAAGCAGCTGGGGAAACTAAATTAAATTTGGCTGCATCTGCTGAGTTAGGATGGGGCTAATGGGGAGCATCTGGATGACTGGTTGGTTAGCAAAGGTGGACAGTTGCTAATTACAGAAAAATTCTGGGAGTACATTTTAAAATAAGTAATTCTAATATTGAAGATGACAACAAAGTATCAATATCAGACCAGTAAAGTAAGCCATCATTGAGCTGAATAATCAGACACATTTATTTTAAATTTTGGTGTGGTTTGCCCTTTGGCCTCCTTCTTTTTACAAGCATGACATATTTGCTCAGAAATGTAACATAGGACAAATTCAGCATTGGAGGGAGAATGACACATTTTTCTCATTTGACCTTGGCGTAGCTGTAGCACCTCTTATTTGTCTGTCACTGAGATTGTTTGGTATCACTCCAAACCCTATAATTGACTTGACTCACTTGCCGGTGATTCTTACCAGTATAAATTCTCTAAATTGTTCTTCACTAATTTGCAGCATTTGCTATTTAAATCAAATGTAATAGACCCAGAAAAGGTGTCTGGATGAATTTTTACAGTGTTATGGGAAGGCAGAAAGGTAATGCACCATAGCTTTATGGATTGTCATGTATTATATGTAACACCAGATAGAAATAACAGGTGTAACAAACCTTCTACAGCCTGATATGAATTTCAGCGCTTGTTACTGGTAATTTCACAATGTCATTCAACCAACAACTTTCTGACAGCTCAAGCTTAACAACAGTAGTATTTGTTGCAGGGCTACTGCATCACATAAACAGAGTTCATAATATTGTATCCTCCTCTTAAAATTTGGAACAGGATTTGAGTGATAACCATGACAAAAGCTAAGTTTGATGAGAAGCTTACTATAGTGATATGAGATCTTGCTATGCTACTCCAATGATGTCATACAAAGCTTTGCCAGGTTTAATAGCAGCTTTCTCTGCACTACATACTCACACTCCATCCACAGACCGCACAAGGAAAAACAGAGTTTCCGTGTCTTTCTCTGCCACACAGGGATTATCAAATCATCTATGCCCTCAAAGCGGAAATTGGCAGAATGCGGACTTGGTGCGAGCGGTGAAGTCCTCTTTCCTTGATGGCATATATTGAAAGAAGGAGTGCAAGGCCTTCGGAGATTTATCCAGCTGTCTCATTACAAGAGGATACTGTTGATGTTATTATGAAGGATATCGGGGCAAATACACTCAATGAAAAGATTAAGCATCTTCTTTCTCCAGGCACTCAAAGAACTTTACATTGGCATTCAGTCTATCCAAAGACAGAGACAGGCGATTCTTAAGTAAGATGAGTCTCTCCAAGCCTAGGGGCATATGTTAGACATGCAACACTAGCATGGTAAAAAAGCCGGCATGTCTGCAGCTAGCTTATATCCTTGCTGCCATCAGGAGCCATTTACTTCATGTTTCTATTACATTGGTAATTTTCACAGACAAACAAGATTTTCAGGTCACACAAGGACAAAGAAAAACACTTCATATACAAACATGGAACATAAAAAGTAAATATCAAAATGTATTTAAGATCATGACATTTCCTTTCAGCATTGGGCAAACTGAGGTAAAGGTTAACAATATACAAGTAGTGACATGCATGCAATCACACTGAACACACATGATACACCATAACACCCACAGAATATTCAAACAGGGAAACGTGCACTGACCTTTCCCATCCTGAAATTGACTCCAAACAAACACAGCCTTAATGAGATTGCCCAGTAAACATACATGAAATGTCATTGTCTGAACAACCATGTTGGGCAGCAATGCAATAATTTATGTGTGTTTGTGTGTTTAGCACACAGAATCACAAATTCACTAATTACAGAAGAGTTACTAATCCTGCTAATACTTAGCTTTTATTAATTGTTTTCGGGTTTGTCTTGTCTACTGTAATCAAAGAAGGAGAAATTTGCTTTTTGATAACAACAAAGTGGTCTTTTTTACATGTTGTCTCCTCAGCTGCTAACTAGACACTGGTAAGCCTAATTCACGAATCTGGGTTTTTACAGAGTTAGGAGGAATCCCAATTATTTCACCATAAGGATGGAAGTTCTTCTACACCCAAATTTTAGGCTAGCTGCTTGTTAAACCGCAATATATGTGTTCAGTATTTCTGCATATAGTGGAGTTGTTTGAACACTAATTAGTAATTACTTTTTTTTTGTGCTGCTCCTCACCTTTCAGTATTTTAACATGAAAATACATTTTACAGTTAAAATATAGTAAATAATGAGTTTCATTTTAACCCAGCTTATCAAGCTTTTGCTGCATTGTGTGTCGAATCATCTTAACAGGGGATAGCTGGTGTAATAGGAGCAAGAACCCACAGTAACAGTCACTGACTTCAATCAAACCATGTTTGATCATGCAGATGACTAGATACATTGTATTATGTTAAGTTTTTGAGAGCTTTGGTATGTACTAGGTCCGAACATCTGTGTGAATCCAATTTTCAAGTTGTTGGGGCATTATGCACCTTTTAGGCCACAAGAAGGCAGGGCACGCTAACATGTTGTGCTGGTATTGAAGGGAAGTAAATCACTTTATCCTTCATTATTAATCCAGAATATTTAGTTGTAGGCTACATTTAGCCGATGACTTGTGAAATCATAGTGTTCTATTTTACTTACTGGTTTGTTTGGCACTGAACGGAAAGGCTCTGCACCGCAGGATGAACATAATATACAGACAGATGAATATACAGATGGGCGACATATTGAGTGAAGAACATGAATGAATGACTTGAAAAACACAGATCATCACAGATGCTTCCATCGAGGGCTGAATGGTTTGATTAGTACAAAATATGTCTTTCATAAGGCTATGGCTTTCATCAGATCTCAACTCAATCAAACACACATTGGGGATTTTGCCCCTAAATGTAAGGGTCAGTTTAGAACAAAGATTTGTGATGAGAAAAAAACGTTTAAGAATGCTGCAGTGAAAAGTTGCAGTGGTGTGAACTGACCCGTCTCAGATCGACTCAAGCCGGCTGATGACATCGCCTGTGACTCAACTTGTCAAGGCACAGGTGGTTGGCTTTAGAACATAAGGCATGTCACCTGTTACAATCAGATCATAGCAAAGTAAGCTCTAGTTTTATCAATACTAGAAATACAATTCTAGCAATTAAGTCACTATAACTATCCTCATTCATATTTTAAAACACTACAAATTATATCCAGCTTAAAGCCGGCAGATAAAAGGGAAGTACAGAAGGTCGTTGCTATGGAAATGATACACCGTCTCGTCTAGTCGCATTGGCATAAACTGGCAAGTTTCAAAACCTGACATGGCATTGCAATATCTTGTGGAAGAATGTGTTCATCCTTTCAGCAGAGTTCCAGAGGACTGGATTGCATGGGTAATAGCAAAACATTATGTGATGAAGGGACTGGCATGACAATTTATGTCTTCATATAAAAATGAGAAATTGGATTTAATGTGGATAGTAAAGATGCTAAGCTCCCCAGATGGCTTGAGTGTTACTATGTTTCCTCATTTGACTCTAAAAATCTAGTTAACAACAAGGAATATCAACAAAGCTGGTCAACAAGGTCTTGGTAATATCAGACTTACAGTAAATCCTAATGCGGTAGCAGTATGGTGTGTTTCTAGCTCACCATTAGCTCTCTATGAAAATGCCCCATCATTTAGGTAATAGGAAATGTAGAACAACTAAACCAAAGACAGCTGTACCTGCTTTATTAATCTTGTTTTGTCACTTAGCCAATAAGGCTTCACCTGTTCTATTGACTAGTGGCCATTTAAACCTTTGTGGTGTCACACCAACAGTAAATGTCACGTCATCAGATTTTGGTTATGTATTTGTGTGTAACTTAAGTATAAATATATGTCCTTGTGTTAAGGATGTTGGGCTAAATGCTTGTCCATTATAGTAAGGATTCTACTTGGCACATCCTTAGCACAAGGCATAGAGGTTTAATAAACTCCACCTTGTATCCCAGTGGGTGGTCACAGTGAAAAGTTAAATACTGAGCCAAGTGACTCCAGAACAACAGACGGAAGAGAGAAGCAGAGCAGAAAAAAAGTTTATTGCACATCGCTGGAGTGTCTGAGAAACTCATGAGGATCTTCAGTAAACACTGCATACTTGTGTTTTTCAAGTGAAAGAGAATCTTGTCCACCCAAAACATCATACACTCAAAAGACATACATTAATTTACACTTGGGTGATGAAATCACCACCAACAACAAACTGGAGGACTTAAAAATAAAATTCTATAAAAGCAACATTTTCCAAAACAATGAATTCAGCTTGAACTGACAATTGCCCTTTAAATGTGGCATGGTGGCTCAGTGCACTGCACTGTTGCAGCAAGAAGGTCCTGGGTTCGATCCCCTGCAGGTGGCTCAGTGACCTTTCTCTGTGGAGTTTGCATGTTCTCCCCATGTTCACTAGGGGTTTCCTCCATAAATCACAAAAACATGCTGCCCTGTCATGAACACTTGGACTTGGTCCCCGCATGAATGGCTGACCACTGCTCCAGCTGTCCCCCCGGAGGAAGGACGACTGGATGGGTCAAAGGCAGAGGACAAATTCCATTGTGGGACGCAATTGCGTTTGCAGTGTGTTTCACGTGTGACCATTAAAATTGATCTCTCTCTCTAAAGTAACCACTATTGAAGTTTCATTAAAATATATACTATAAAATGTATACTTTAATAGAGATACTAGAGTCCCATCTAGCTATAGAATTACTGTAAGCAAACTGGGAAGGCCTCTTCACCTTTATGAGTTCCCCAAGAGTGCTGGTTCATCCTTTTGGGTAAGTTAATGTGGCTGGTGGAAAATGTAAATTCATCCATATTCTTGCCTGCAAGCTGATTATGGGGTTGTAATTCCACCACGTTTTCTGAGCTGTTTCCAACAGCAATGGATATTTGCCTTAAATATGCAGTGATATGGTGTCCAGTTAGTTTTGAGCCTGCCCATATCTCATGCAAAAGCAATAAACAGCCAGAGGGCAGTTGCATACACAGGCCAAATTCTTCTTAAAAAAAATAAAAATAAAAATAATTTAGACCAGTAATCTAAGACTCTTCCAAAAGGCGCTGTCTTCAAAGAGAAAATACTAAGATAGTTAGATATTCAACTGAGCTTAAACTGAGTTAGTACAAGCTTTTGATTTTATATTTGCTTCAGTGATAACATTTGACAACTCCTGCTTTGAGGATTCATATGTGTTTCCTTATTCATGTTATAAATAAAGTCATGCTGCATTACTATAGACACTCAGGACTTCTGGCTTTTTCAGTTTCATAAGACTTGCTGACTTTTTGGGTCTGTAAGATTCTTGCAGAGGTGAATATTTCTGCTGCTCTCAACTCTTCAACCTCTAGGAACCAAGGTGATCTACAGCAGGTCATGGAAAGAGAGCTGAAACTCCAGAATGATATTTCCTGAAAACAAATGGCTGCTCACTTTCCACTGTTTCACAAATGCATACTGGTGAAGAGGGTAAAGGAGGAAATGCCATGAGCAGTACTTTTCATTTCTATGTTCAATTATCAGATGTAGCAATTTAGCATTTAGCATGAGCTGTGGATTTTAGGAAGAAAATAAGCATAAATCAATGGTTAGGGCAGGGGTCTGGGCAGTGTGTCTCATACACAGACTAAGAGAACATCTAGCATATGTTGTACCATTAGGAAAGGAGTACAGAGGTTTAAAGGAATCTTGGAACATTGCATCATGTTTAAGCCACACTAGGACGGGGCACTAGGGATGGTAATAGCGGTCGATTGGTCAGTCAGTATTTTGGTCCAGAGCGAAATATCTCAGAAACTGTGGAAGGGAGTGCCATGACATTTTGTGCAACATTCATGGTCCCCAGATGATGAATCTTATTAAATTTAGTGATCCCTTGACCTTTTCTTTAGCGCCACCATGTGGTTGACAGTTTTGGTTTTGAGTGAAATATTGGGAGAGCTGTTGGATGGATTGTCATGACATTTTAAAATGTTATGTCCCTAGAGGATACATTCTAATGAATTTGGTTTTAACAGCAGTGGATCAGATTTGTCACATGTCCAGTAAAATATCCAAATATGCTAGATAGCAGAAAAATCTGTCAGACAACAATTTCACCACCTCTGACATGCACTTAAGAGATTGGTTCTTTCATTAAAGTAAATTCATAACCCACATAAACAATGTTAAAATGTGAGTGCTCTGAATTAAGAAAAACAGGGTAAAATAATTGATATGGTGCACCTAACTTAATTTCAGGAATCAGGATTTAAATTTTAATCTTATATAATTTCTTTTGTCTTCCAAAAACAGGTTAGCAAGCCATACAAACATAAACAAATTAAATGTTTATAGTTCAATTTCTGTAATTGCTTGGAATGGATACTATAATTACTTGTTCGGCATACAGTTCCCACACACTGAACTCAACATTCTGAACTGAGATGCAAGATAGTTGTACAGTCATATCAATATTATAGTAGAGGGCAACTAATTTCAGTATTCCAGTCAAGAATCCTTACACCATTTATTGCCCCTCTTGCCTGTGACAAACTTGGCAGCACAGCCACAAACAGGAAGAGGCTCATATCTCTGCAATGCTTTTTCCAGTCATGGTCAAAATTGGTCAGGGGGCAGAGACATCGTTAGCGTAACACTGCAATGTGCCCTGCTTGATGCTTTTTCTTATTCCCCCTCTGCTTACAGTTGTACTTTGTTTCATTTCCGAACTTTTAGTCTTGTGCAATTTTGTTTGTCAGTATTTCTTTGTCATGTTCACTGTTGTTTTCAGTTAAAGATGTTTAAAGTCTGCATTGCAAACTTGTACAAACTTGAGGTGGAGATTGTCTAACAAGGAATAGTATAAAGTTTCAATATAGGCAGTGTACCCATCAATTTTAACCATTGATATTTTTTCCCATAAGTCCCATAACATTATTGAAGTGCAATACGAAATTGCTGAAGTGTCTTTCACAGACTAACAAAGTTGCATATAGGTATACAGTGGGTACGGAAAGTATTCAGACCCCTTAAAATGTTTCACTCTTTGTTTTATTGCAGCCATTTGCTAAAAATCAAAAAAGTTCATTTTATTTCTCATTAATGTCACTCAGCACCCCATCTTGACAGAAAAAAA
>JAVQJD010024785.1:0-12038 GCA_036023655.1 Nannoperca australis | reverse complement strand
AGACGTCCTGTTGTTTTCAATCATGGTTCTATGCACTTGATGTAAAGCTCTTATTTTGGAAGTCGCTTTGGATAAAAGCGTCTGCTAAATGCCTAAATGTAATGTAATGTAATGTATTTAATCTTTTGGTTGAAAGGCCAAATATACAGATTTTTTGCAGAGTTTTGGCAAAACGGAAAGTTTACAGTAACAGGGGGGAAAGAAATAAGCTTTGAGTGTCTAAGAGTTTCTAAAAACATCCCTTAAACCTCTGCTGAGTGCATCGCTCCCTGTGCGATCACAGTTCAAAGCTGCAGGCATCATCTTCACCATTAGTGGTTACTTTGGTAATACGGTGACTTCACCATCTGGTTTTGTGGTAACTTTAAGCCGCCTTCTTTCATGAGGAACGGTAGATTACAAACATGGTTCTTAAAGCAACAAGCGATTTAGCTCTCAGTGCTTTCGGGGCTCTTAAAATCATATTTACATGGTTCTTCTGTTCAATATTTTAAATATCCCCAGGGGGTGAAATTCTAGTCTTTGAGCCAAACAAACCACAGTTTCATGTGTTAAATTCTGAACATGTTATCCAACATTCAATCCCCATTTTGAGGAGGACATTTTTACAGTGTTACAATTTATAAAGACGTCTGAATGTGGCAAAGGATATTTGCAAATAAATATGCTCTAGCAAGGAAAGGTTTTATTGGTCAGGGAAGTATTAAAAACTCAAACAGATGATAGACTCAACTATTCCTGCAGGGGATCAGGGAATGGTGTTACAGATTGATAGTCAGCGTAAACTGCACCGAACAAGCATGACATTGTTATTGCTTCTCCTTTCATAGATGGAAATAAATATATATAATATATAAATATTTCCTCTTGGCCATTACTCTTGTTAATCTTTATTGGGTTAAAGTTCAAACTTGGGCATCTCTGGAGATCAAGTTTGAGGTTTCTGCAGGTGGCGCTTTCAGTCATCTACTATTCATTCCTCTGGCATTGGGAGCAAGCGCTGGCATTGGGAACAACTTCAGTGTCAGTATCTTGGCCAAGGATACTTAAGACATGTGGGACGGGGATTAAGCCGCCAACCCTGTGATTAATGGACAACCCACTCTACCTCCTGAGCCACAGCCACGCTAGCAGGGCAGCTGGCCTTATTTCCAAGAAGAAAAAAAAATTCTCAAGGCTGTCCTATAAGCTCTGACCCAGTGCTTCAGTCTATCAAAAAAAGACAAAAAAACTCATCAAAAACATGATTAATGCTTGATTTCTGGACAGAGTAATGTAGTTATTTGCCCTTTCTTTTACCCATCTGACTGGAGGACTTGATCCCCGTGTCACCAGCAGGAGGTGATGGAGCATGAACTAATTATGACTATTGCATGCTACCTCCATTAAGCAACATGCTAAAGCAAAAATGCAAACGCTTAAAAGGGTAAGCAGAAGATAAAAGAGATGATTAGTCACCGTGTAAGACACACAACCTCTACCGGTTTGACATTCAGTAAAAAGGTGATGGACAAGACCGGCCAGTGAGCAGCGAGGTTATGGTGCGTGTCAGCAGCCTGCTGGGCATCCAGGACACCCAGGAACCAAGACTGCATCTCTGACTGTGGAGGTCATCATTAGGATGCAGACAGACACATGTTCCCCAAACGGACTGTGGAAGCAATTACATTAATACTGAATCACCTCTCACTGCTCACTCTTCTTCATTTTATGATGGCACAGACCAGCGTCCATCAACTGCTGAAATAACTGCTATAGCCTCAAGTGGAGTCTAGTGATGAGAAGACAGATACCTCTACCGGCCGTGATATTGTGTCTATCTCCTCATTGGGCTCCAATATTTATGAATACTCAAATACCTAAATAGATTAAAAACTTAAAACATATTCTTACAGGAGCTGCTAAGATTTCCACCAGCTGTTGAATGCCTTGCTGAGACACTATAGTCTGATGGCAAATACGTCTAGTTGACGTCTAATTTCCCTGCTAAGATTTTAAAACCAGAAACCTTCAAAACCAAAAGCACAGTTCTGTAACCAGCAGGACGTTTCCCCCGATTTCTGACAAATGGAAACGGATAATCAAAAAAAGGAAATCGAAGAAGAAGGATCTGTGATCTTTGCTCCTATAAGCTCATCTGCAATGAGCCTGAGTTTCAAACAGAATACCAAAAACAGATCAACTGCAATAATACAGCAAATTAAAATAAGGGGTGGGGGGGGTTGGTAGTTTAAACAAGATTGCCTCTGCATGCTCAAGCATTTAAATTAAATGCTTTCCCTGTTTTCGGTAAGTTGTTTGTGGATTGCTAATTGGAAATGGGGGTTTTACATTTACTGGCAAGGGCTGTATTAATTACACATCAAACGTGTAATTAGGCTGCTGCGGTAACTGTAAGTAATCTTATAGGCTCGAGTCCTAAGAAATACCTGTTGTTTCTAGTTTCTACACTGCCTCCTCCTTTGCCAGGTGCGCGTGCTCAGCCAGGGGATGCATGAGATACATTTAAGATATTGCAAGAAAAACAAACTACTGTGTGAATCCAGGTGCTGATTGGGTTTGGACCACGCAGAACACCGCGAGATTACACTCCCGGAGAAATAACCTGGATGCCTAAATGATTGCTTTAAAAAAAAAAGTTATTTTTTCTTACCTTTTTTGGAGATTTATGACGCGCGTCCACGCGGCTGTTGTGATGATGGACAGCAACAAAAGGTGCGTCAGTGGTTTTAATTTAGCACAAAGCTGGAGGGGGGAAATAATTATCGTCGCATGGGTGGAATAGCTGGAGGTGGAGGGGGAAACAGAGGATTTAAGCTGCTGTCGCCCGGGCGGCAGCCTGATGGAGGCGGCAGAGTAGAGAAGTGAGCGGTTCTTCAGCCAGATCCTCAGCACGCACCAGCCCGCATCTGATGCTCAAGTCTCTCTTTTCCTTTCTTTTAAATCGAACATGCTGCCTCTGTCATGTGACCCATTCCCCGCCGTCCAATGCGCTCCCTACTACTACTCCATCCACACACACACAAACACACACACACACACACACACATACATACACCAAATAATGCTGCAGCTTACTGTGCAGCTTTCGAGCGGCTGGAGCGGAAACAGATATTACTTGCACGTTCGCCCTACATACGTTGCATATAATTGGCTTCTGTGAATACGTTGCAAGCAAGAACGTGTTTGGAATAATTGTGAGGGATTTTAAGCATCTGCTCATTTTCCTCTTACACTCATCTGTGGAACTAAACACCAGAGAGAGCGGCAGGGTTTTGCTCAGAAACAGTATCTAGTGAATTAGAGTAAGAACGACTCATTGAAAATGTCATTCATTCCAATTTAGGGAAAATGTGAAGGTATTTTCACCCAATCACACACTTTTTCTCCACCCTGTGCACGTGCTTGATGTAACCCGCCTGCCTTCCACACACCGACTCCTTTTGAAGCCTCATCCATCCTTTGCTTCATTCTGTGTCCATCAGCGAATTTGAAATACATTTTATTTATAAAGCTCTTCTCATGGTGCTCAAAGACGCTCCATACATTAAAATAATCATAGATAAAACAAAATGTAAATCAACACACTGAGATATCTGACGTGCAGTAATGGTCGTACGTTAAAGGCACTTCTGAAAAAGTGAGATTTGAAGTGTGATTTGAACATGGGGAGAGAGTTCCAGAGGGAGGGGGCAGCTATGGAGAAGGCTCTGTTGCCCCAGGTCCAGAGTGGTGGAGACAGGGGGTTGGCATCAGAGGCGTGGTGGTGGTGGAGCAGGTTAGTGAAGTAGGAGGGGGGCCTGCTTATGAGGGGCTTTGTGGGTGAGGAGAAGGATTTGAACTGGAGCAAGTGGAGTTTCTGGAGGACAGGGGTGGTGTGTTGACGACGACCAGCAGGCGAACAGTAGAGAACGCTGTTGAGGCAGTCAGTCCTGTATGGGATGAAAGCGTGGATCAAGGTTTCAGCAGCAGGAAAGGAAAGTAAGGGGCGGAGCCGGGTTTTAGTTTTTGAGGTGGTTGACATGGTGTTCAAAAGAGAGCTTGCAGTCAGAAATGACTCCGGAGGCTGCGGATGTGTGAGCAGGTAGACGGCGTGCAGTTATCGATGTTGAGGCAGAAGTTGGATTGGCTGTATTTTGCCTCCGGCACTGCTGATTTGTATTCAATAAATCCATCCACTGAAATTATGAATCTTACCAGGGTGGTGGGTAAAAGAGCTGTTACTGGCCCAAGGACGCAGAAGGTCAGATTTAGACGCAAGATAGAAAATGGTTATGTTTGAGGAGGTTGTGTGTCGTAAATAAAACCTAAAACATTTTAGGGTTAAAGTGAAAACATTAAGCCAAAATCATTAGAAATCAGCCTCTTGAACGATTAAAATCCACAGGCCTGTTCTTTTTGAAATATTAGGCTCTGGACCAGTCTTGGGCAGATGGACAAACATTGCACAAACATTTGGTGCGTGAGACTGACCTCGTGGGAGGAAACGCTAAATGAGACGAGACAGTTCTTGTGGCAGACCTCGACCTCTCTGCATCGCACGTACATCTCAAAAACGCCAACATGTAGCACTTTGGAATTACTAAATATTTTTCTTTACAGTAAAACCCTGAACCTGTAGCAGAAACAGTGACTCCTGCACAGGGACACCAGTCGCTCCTATATATTTCCTACAAATGAAAAGCCAGAAAGTGTTGAGAGGGAAATCCTCTGTTGACTGTCTCTTCTATAATACATGCCAAACATCCTGCAGCAGTCGAGCATCTCTTGTGTAACGGCATTATATTGATGCATTTTAATGAGCAGCGTATTGCCTCGAACCTCCCTGTTTGTGGTCCCACCTCTGCTGCTGGATGAGGCCTGGAGGCCTTCTTTGTAAACTCCCGAGCCAGTTTTGGGGAGGTGATTATCTTGCTGTGCGGTGTGTAGATGGAATGCTTCAGGCGGCATCCAGTCTGATGTAATGCACTGGTGTGTGTGAAGGAGAGAAGAGATCCTTACTATAAGGGACTCCAAGAAAGTGTGTGTTTGTGTAGGAGTCCAGACGAGCCGGGGCACCACACTGTGCTCACAGTGCTGCCACTGTAATCTTCTTTTTCATCTCTTCTGTTCCCTATTTCTTGGTATTCTTTGCTACTTGCTGAACTCTCCTCTTTGCTTTTGTCCTTGCTTCTATCTTTATTTTCCTGCGGCATTCAACCCCGCTACCACAGTTTCTGTTTGTGGTTCACAGCTAAATCAATACAAATCCACATATCAAAATGTGTCTTTCAGCAGCAGCTCAACTCCGCCTCGTCTTTCTCCGCCAGGAGTTCCCGAACACCTTTAGAAATTAGATTAATTCACCTCCACTGGGATGACAATTGATCTTTTTAACCACAACGTCAAGGACCTCTTTATGAGGTGTTCTGAATGCGAGGACTGACTATCTCCCACACTTTGACCTCATAACCCCTTATCAGCAACTATTTTGATAATCAAATAATTGTCATTTCTTAAAGCCAAAATGCCAAACATTTGTTGGTTCCAACTTTTCAATGTGAGGAACTTATGTTTTTCTTTGCCATTCTTGATAGTAAAGACAAAACAAGACAAGAATTAATCAGTTGATTGAGAAAAGGATTGGAAGATTAAATGATAATGAAAATTGTCAGTTGCAGACCCAATTACTTGTATATCTCTGGAACATCCAATGCCCAAAACACCTGACACCTGACATTTCAGGTGTAGTTTCAGCCTCAGGAATTATCTCCTTCAGACTTTCGAGTTCTGGTTTCTGCAGCACTGGATTCCACTGCGACGTTTCTGATTGGATGAGCTGGCTGTCGCAAACCTAAGCTCATGTAGCATCAATCTCATCTGGCTATAAAACGACATCAGACATGCCTCATTCTCAATATGGATTGTTCAAGTATTTTTCTTTCTTTCTCACCCTTTTCTTGATAAAGGTGTTGTGTTACAGACCCCGCCTGACGCTGCCAAACAGTAATATTTTTAACTTTAATATATTTTTTTTTTTTCAGTGTCTTTAGGGGTGATTTCCCAAATAAGAATAATAATATAGAATTACAGGAAGTGAAATCAAGGAGTGTTTTCAGAACTGCATCACTACACGTGTCACTTTAACAAACTACACACAGCTTCCTTTTTCAAGTGAACTGTTTGTTGTTGCACAATACAAAACGTAAAGTAATAAGATATAATATAATAAGTCAGAGCAAAACGCCAAAAGGTGAAAAGAGGTCTGTGAATGGAGGATCCTTAAACATACATTTTACTGCTGCTCTCGTATAACAAATTTAGTCTGAAGTTCACAGCACATCTTAACACTTTATGGCATCTTGTTACAGTTTTTCTTTGCTTTCATCGCATCATTTTATTTTCATGTGTTGTTGCAGCACTTTTAATATTTTATTAATGTTCTTGTGTTTTGTATTGTGTTTATGTCTTCTGATCTGAGCGTAGAGGAGATGGACAAAATAACATGAACACAGTATTATATGCAATTCAACATCCCCACAGTGGTACTACCAATGTGAAGTTTACATTGTTCCGCTTTTGTGAAGACATTTCTGGTGCATATTGTATTCTCTCCACAAAGAAAGGTCAATCTTAAACCATGTTCATATTGTATGAAGTCCCATTGGTCCAAGCTCAAATATTCAGCAAATGGATATCGACTTGTTTGGAACACCTAAAGCCTATTGAAAGCAATTCAGTCATCTCTTCTGACTCAATTGCCATTAGCTGAGAGGTTATTAGATTTCTGTGACCTGGCAAAATTTTATTTCAGAAATCACAGTGCGACATTGAGAGCACAGGCTGTGGTTATGGATGAATGTCATTCGGGTGGAAGTTGCCTTAGGACACAGACACTCCGTCATAATAATGGTCCAGTTAGTATGGAGTTTAAGTGCACTCACAACTTAAACAGATGTTTTAAACATGATGTTAAGTTTGCCCTTTGTTAAGTTCGATAATCATTATTAGATATTCTATAATTGATGGAAATTGGCATAATGTAATGATAATTTATCTATTTATCGCTTCAGGTTTTAATGCTGAAAAACTCTATTTAATGGCAAAAGACCATTATCATAATGGGTTTTTTTGTTATATAATGGTATTGAGGGTTACGCAGAACCATCAGCATAATCATCATTTCACATCTTTTTATGGAACAAGAATTATGCGCTGTTCTAAAGATGCTGTGCAGTGTTTTCTGTGAGGATGTGAAGACTGTAGGCACAGAGTCGAGCACTGAAATGAGTGAACAATCTGCAGAGGCCTGCTTTCGAGCGGGCAGAGCGAGGACACAGTCTGCCTGTCGGGAGAAGGGCATCAAGGCTGCCTAATAGATCTGTATTCATTATTCAGACCTTGGCTCCACACTGCAAAGAAGTTTTGCAGGGAAATGTCAACATCATGAGCCTGTAGCTGCACTGTCATTCTGTTTTAGAGATAAAGCTAATGAAAGGGATGTTTTTTTTGGTCATGTAGAACAAGTAGTTCTTCCACACAGATTTGCAATCTGATCTAGAAAACACAATTTTTGCAAGGCTATTTCTTCTCTCTGTAACACATATTAAATATATATTTAATCAATTACTATCTCTGTAGCGTAACCCTGGGTTATGTTTTTCATTGTATCATTTTGATACTCACCTCTCCTCACGTTTCAGATACTTCGTTTCTTGCCCTTCCGTGTTTTCTGCCCGAGTGATTGTCTGCCCCGCCCTGATTAGTTTCATCTGCCCCTAATCATCCAATTCCCTCCCTAGTGTATTTAGTTTGTGTGTTCCCCCCTCACATCTTAATACCAAGTGTCGACCCTTTGACCTAGCGGTCAGTGTTGCTGGTATTTTTTTTGTATCTCTGCTGAGTTACCTTTGTGTTCTGCGTTTCTACTCATTAACTACCTGTCTAACCTTTTTGCAAGTAAAAACTATCAATTTTTTTAAACAAGATTCTGTCTCTGAGTTGTGCTTTTGAGCCAGTTTTTTCTCCAGTTGTTATAGTTTGGAGTGTGACATTTGACATGTTGCTGCTTTAATGTGGAAAGCGTTGTGCCTTCAGATGTCATGTTTTGTCATCATCAATTTTCCAAAACCTGAATATATTCATAAGAGTAAGAGTTTACAGCCACACTAGCCACTCTGTGAGATGTAGGCTCTTAAGGCACTATTATGCTTAGAGCTAAATGCTGAAATCAGCATGCTAACACGTTAACAATAATGCTGATGTCAGCAGGTATGATGTTAGGCATGTTTACCATCTTTGAAGGTTACTATGTGAATTTTTAATATATTTTGATAATATTTTCAATATGTTGCTTTTGTGATAAGGTTTGCAGTTTTGCATGGTACTATACATATTTGAATGAGTCTTGCTTGGACATGTGCATTCATTCTGTGGTTGTAGCCACACCCACAGGACCACCTTTGGGTGAGTTAGCTTGATGCCTCTGCACCTGACGAAGAGCTGATTTGGGCTCCAAACATTGTACTCTTTTTAAATGTAATGAAAGAAAATGTTGTTAAAAGTGAGCATTTTGTTGTGAGTCTTTGTGAAACTGTATTTTTTTGTTCCGTTTATCAAAGTAGTTGAATTTTTATTAACTATTCTGTCATTTTCTGTCAATTTACTAATGAATGAATTAACTAAATGTTCCAGCCCTCATAGACTCCAGAAAGTGACCAAAAATAGTCCAGCACATAACGAATGGTAGTTAAAAACATTGGTGGAAAACAAATTATGGAATTTATGAGGAGGCTGTTTCTCCAGTATCTGACAGAAACCTTACACCTCACCTCACAGAAGCTGCAGTCAGTTCACATTAAAGATGTCTCACACTAGAGTACCATATTCAACTCCTTTTAGTGACCTTATTCAGAGCTGCACTGTTCACAGTCACTATCTAATGAGGACAAATCCTCTTATCCAGGTGAATCGGAGATGTGAGTGGGTGTCGTGATTTTCCATATGTCGGGTCCAGGCTCTTCTATTAACCAGAGAACATTATGTCCCACTCTGCACTGGTAGCTTCAGTATAAATAGACTCTACATGAGTCAGGATGCACTTGCATTTCAGAGTGAGAGACAGCATGACCTCGGAGGATGGTAAACGTAAAATCGCTGGTTGTGATTGTTATGTGTGGGATTTTCAAAAGTCCCGTTGAGCGGCGTGACAGCCCCTGTGCATGTGCTCTCATTGGTTAATGTCACTTTTTAGAGCCATCGCATCTGAAATGACATGTTTGATGATGGGTGTTTTATTGCCAAGAAAAATAAGCATATACACTCATTGGAAAACATCCTTTTTAAAAACCCTTTTCATTTCGTAAATGAAAATGTACTCATCTTTTATTTTATTCATGACAGCATGTGTAGTGCCATTGACTTTCCTCTCTACATGAGTCACGATTTATTCACGTATAAGAGTGGGAGACTGCGCACCGCTGGAGGAGGACTGATGACAAAATGTTATTTTTGCTGGCTTTTCAATAAGCATTGGCTGGCACAGTAATAATGTCTCCTATTGCTTTATGTGCTATCTGCTGTTTGGAAAAGTATTTCAGGCCTCTACTGTGTCTGTTAGAGAGGCCTTTTTACAGTTTTACAAGAGTTCAACTCATCCGTGGATCAGTAAGTATTCAGTTTTACCCTCTGGTGCGTCACATGGTTGTCTACATTTTGCACAAAGATGATAAAGAGATTCATTCTCAGATCTCTGCTTTAAATATAGAAAATGGCTAATTTGCAGTCATAATTATATTGATGTGGGTGTGAGGAAATTAATCAGTTCTTTGCTTTCTTTCTTTTCACCTCAGGATCATCAGTGGTGCTTCCAAAGCTTCATGCAAGTATTCTTCTTTCTACATTGTGGTATATGTTGTAAAGGTGATTTGCCTCTGCTGAGATGCATGAACAAATTGATTTGTCTGCAAACGTGCTCCACCTGATCCAAACACGTGGGTGATGCAGATGCTAATAACAAAAGACGCTAAGAAAAGATGTAGGAGGCATTCGAAAATAAGAAATTGAAACTTTAATCAGTGCTAAAAGATACGTTCATTTAAAGCGAGCTCAGTTACAAACAAATCTGTACAGTGTCCTGCTCGATGATTTCAGGGTTTTTCTTCGATGTTTTTACCTCCACTTGTCTGCAGTGCCGCAAAAGCACCCGTGTTCTTTTCTCCGAGAGCAGCATGGGTGGGTGATCTGTGTCTGCTGGTCCACGGCGCAAGCTCCATTGAGCCTGGGATCGATATAACCCAGTTTGATCTCGGTGCTGGTGTAATAAGCACAGCCAGGCTGTTTGTCTTCCGTTAAGACAGGTTGAGTGAAGATACTGTAACTGAAATTATGCAAGGCACCGTAACTCAGCCTAATCTTGCAGCAGATTAAAGTTGTTTGCACAGAGAAGATACCAATTTCTATTTTGAATTGAATTTACTTACCGCCCACCGTGGAGCGCATACGTCAACTGCAGGTTGTTCTGTTAGTTTGCAGCTTATTTCAGCAGCTACCTTCAGGCTACAGCAACCTGTCTGCCCCCAGTGCTCCTGTAATTACTGGCCTCACAGAGTACATATTGGTGACAGACAGAGGTTCATCTATCAAGTTGGATTATTTATGGGGATCATCCATCACCACATGTACCACAGGATTTATTAATCTGGTGAGACAACATGGGTCAGGCAAGACGCGGTAATGTCAAGGCATGGTCAAGTTATTTCTAGGTTCCTACTTCTGACGTCATGGTGTCCGAAATAACATTAAACCTCCTGTTTTCTCATGCTAGTATTTTTCCAGGGAACCATGTGCAACATGCGCTACACATTTTCAGCATGTTAAAAGCCCTGAAAACCCATTTTCTTAATTGGCTTCAATGGGTTCCTACATAAAGACACCTCACAGTTTGAAGTGGGCGATGCTCAGCTGGAGACACGTGACGAAATCTGGATCAAAGTCTGATGACCATTGTGGGGATTTAGCCGTATGTTCATCAAATCTGATCACACCACAGCCACACAGTCCCGATGAAGCAGATTAGTTTATTTACTGAATGTCTGAAAGTTAGATGCCACTGGCATGGTCAACCAGACTCAGGAAACCTGATCTGAATAATATCAGAGCAAAGAGAGTGTCTGCAACCAGAGTTATTTCTCCTTTTTTTGTGTTTTCACCACACAAGGGACATTGCATTTGCTCAGGCAACACACTGCAGCCTCGCTTGTATTACCTGAGTGAGATCAGCTACTTCATTCATGCGTTATCAGCTGCTCTGCTACCAGCTGACTTGTAACTTCCAATCACGTTCATGCAGGTTTACAATTTAAAAAACTGAAAGAGGGATACAAATCTGATGCATTAAAAAGCATTACAGATTCCTGCTTTAATGCATCTAGTTTGTCTTATTTTTGCGTTTCTCTCATTCATTCATGGTTACGGCAGAGCAGTGGCCTTATAAATCACATCGGTCTTATTTTCTCCCCATCTTTGCATGGCTGCACTTTGGTTTCTCTCATTTCCTACCACATAGGTGGCAATGAGAAATGGCAAAGCAAAAACAAAAAATGTTGTACCTTTTTGACTTAGTCTACCGTATATTAACAGATAGCAGTAAACAGTGTAATGGCAGACCATGCAGTACTGTGCTGTACTGTCTCAAAGGAGCTACACAGAAAAGCTGGAGATGACTTACTCGTTGACTTAACACAGAGTATTTAAGCGTGTCTCCATATCCTCCCTTCAATTCACTTTGCATATTTCAACCAACAACACACACTTGTTCGTGTGTGTGTGTGTGTGTGTGTGTGTGTGACCCTTTACACAATTTGAAAGAAAAGGGATTGTGCTTGCAGTGCAGCTGATTTAGTGACTATTGGTAATTACTTAAGAGACTTTGGTTAATTACAGCTTTCTTTCTTGGTTCCTGTTATTTCAAATGAGATGCAAATAAGTAACATTGTTGTGTGTGTGTGTGTGTGTGTGTGTGTGTATGTTTGTGTGTCTGTGGCTGTGATTTGTGGGTT
>JAVQJD010024778.1:0-15177 GCA_036023655.1 Nannoperca australis | reverse complement strand
CACCCAAAGAACATACAACAAACAAACCTGGCACAAAGACCAGGCATAAAGAGACATACAGTGTCTGTCATTGTGTAGTGCAAGAGTAAGTGAAGAGCAGGGAGATAGTTCAGCATCTTGACAGCCTGGTGAAGGAAGCTGTCCTTCAGTCTGCTGGTCCTGGCTCGCAGGCTCTGCAGTCTACTTCCTGATGGCAGCAGGCTGAAGAGGAGGTAGGGGCTGCCCTCACAATGCGCTGGAGGTTCTTCCGTCAGGAACTCAGTTTCTCTTCTGCGTTCGTGGAGCTCTGTTGACATTGAGCAGAACCTCTCGACTGCATTTCTGCTTCATGACAGGTAGACTTTAAGAAAACACCTTGACTGATGATCAGACCTCGACTGATGTAGGAAAAACACAGAAAAAACACACGCGTGGTAACGAAGAAATGGCACTACACATTAAGTTTGCTCGTCATGGGGAGTATTAGACAGTTAAATTGTCACATTTGAGAAATTAAGCCTGATGATGTCATAGTGATGTCATCAGGGTTATCTTTGCTTGGCCTTGGAGACAACAAACTTTTCGGGAAATGTCTGCATTTTAAACTCGGTATGTGAAAAGGTCTAATGAAAAACAATTTTTGAGTTGCATTATGGGAAGTGAAGGACTCTTCAGAGACACAGTGCAGCTTGTAAACATTTTGTACAAACTGGATCAGCTGCACTATGATTAATACTTTCCTCTCCCATCGCCTGCTTACAAAATGCATTAATAATTAGTGTTAACAATGACAAGGGCATCTGCTCTTCATACTCTCTCAAACACACAGGGTATGTGTCTGGGAAAAAGAATAGGAGGCCTTAACACCTGTTGTAGCCTGGTTTGATGCTCAGTACCTGAATTACCTGAAGAAAGAGCCGGTCTGTCTGACATGAAGACCTTGAGAGAATTTGAGCCAAGCCCATCTGTTATATCCATGAATTATGGAGCAGACAAGTGGTGAAGGAGATGTGAGCAATGACTAATCAGCCTGCTGATTGGATAAGGTGGTGCCAGTGTGTATGTGTGTGACTTGAGTTTGTATGCATGTACATGTCAGTCTCTGTACAAATGTCTGGAAAACAGTACAACTACTGGGCAGACACGTGCACAGGCAGGGTTGCGTCGTGTGTGTGCAGCTGCCTCCTGTCGCCGACGTGATCTCGTGCGCCTGCCGACAGCAGGGAAAACAGAATTTGTTAAATCAGAGCTGCTGCTGATGAGCAAAAACACAGATCCGTATCCCACACATCAGCCAGCCAATCAGAAAACAGGCCTGCCCTGGGAACCAAGACTGAGCAGTGAGGCAGTGTTGAACACGTGTGTGTGCGCACACAAACAGCAGAGAAGAGAGCAGTCCAGGGGCGCACGCCCACGCTCACTCCCTGGCAGTCAGGCGGGGTGTCGGGTTGCGTCTGTCTGGCGTGCGCGCACATATGTGTGTGTGTGTTTCCCTCTGGCCGGCTCTCAGCTTTCACTCTGCTCGGTCCGCTCGCCATGTGTGCATCTGTGCATGTGTGTGAGCCTCCAGCGGGTCAGGTTCCCTTTGCACCATAAAACACAGAATGCAATGACAAATAAGAGTCTGATTAGTTCCTTCCTTCCTCAACAGCACAAAGCCCGGCCTAATCCCTTAGCAAACACACCGTCTGCGGGGAGAGGGAGATGGAGATGGAGGGAGGAAGAAGTCCAACCTTTGGAGTGTTTGTCTTTAGGAGTGATCGAAGAAGAAGAAGAGTGAGAGGTGGAGGGAGGGAGTGAGGGAGGGACCAGGCAGTGGATTGAGAGAGATTGATCAATGAAGTGAAGGTAAGAAGAGGAGGTTAAGAGGCCGGCAGGATAAGGTCTGGAGAGGTAGGAGGAGATAGATGGAGGTGTGCGAGAGGAGACTGAGGAATAGAAAAGCAGGGGATTAAACATGCAGGACCTCCAATGAAAAGGTGTCACCCCTCCTGACCTGTGCTGAGGCTCAAAACCCTGACAGGGAAATTAAACTGACTCAATGACTGCAGCTTGATGAATGCACACTACTGTTTGCCAAGGCTAATACTCTCTGTTCAAAGACCCACTGGTATGTAGGGTGTGTGTCTTTATGTGTGGCATCTGTTTCCAGCTTTCAAATCTGTCCCTGTTTCCCAATAATCTCCTTGTTGCGTTTTGAATAAATCTGCAGTTCGTCATTCAGTGACACGAAAAGTCATGGCACTCGTACTTTCAATTGAAACAGGTCAGGACCCTCATTCACTGCAGCGAACATGCCCTGATATCTGATTTGTCAGAGATGTGTTAAGTGACTGCAAAGGCCAACAGACCTTTTTGATAATGAATCTCTCAAGTCTTAATCACTGTCTAAAGAGACATAAATGTTCAGTCATTCAAATGTAAACATTTATTTTAATTTTTTTGTTGTTGTTTTTTGTATTATTATAAGAACAAAAAACACGTTGATTTTTTAAATGATTACGTTGTATGATTTTGTTAGTTGAAAAATGAGACCATCCTGGTGAAAACTAGTGCAGTCTGTGTTGTTTTCGGCCCATTCATAGAGACCCAGTGTCTTTTTTTGATACTACAACTGGGGGGTGCTAAAATTAGAAATTTTTAAATCCTACACTGCTGAATTAATTAATTAATTAATTGATTAAAATTAATCAATGAATCCCTGTTACACTGGGTGACATTTTCCTTCATTACCATAAACACACACTGTAGTTTATTTTGACTCAATTCCACATACACCGTCCTGCTGCTCTAAATACTCAGTAGAGCACAATGCGGATTAATCCGCCACTGAAAATAGTCCCAAAGAAATACACTAGTTTCTCCTGTTGTCATAAAGACTACAGTGTCTAGCTATTTTATTTTGCCTTTCTTAAAAAGGAAAGCATATATCTGTGGCCCATTTTCATAATCCAGTCAGTAGGAAACAATGGGCTTGGGGCTGATAGCCACAGACACGGTATAGAAGGTGTAGTGTACAGAGGAACAAACTAATGCACTGTTGGTTTCTGTCTTTTTATAGTATTTGTTGACAAAATCATCTTACACATCTTGAGGAGTTCTCTGCCTGTGAAGACAGTTGTATTATGTCTACAGAGGTGCTGGAGGAGCTTTTCTTGGTTTGAAAGTAACCCTGATGATCTCGGCTCAGGCTTCAGACTAGCATTACAAACTGAGGACATGCGTCTTAAAAGAAATGGTCATGTACCATGTACCAGGCAGGAAGGGTCTAAGAAGAAGACTTGATATTGCATTTATATTTTATATGGGGGGGACATGTGACTCATCCATCCACCACATGGTCTGACAGCTCAGGAAAACATCTCCAAGTTGCTTGTTTTGTACACAGAACAGATTGACTTTACAGTGAAAAAAAAGAGTGGAGAGGCTTGAACCATACAAAATGTATGACTTGATAAATAGTGTAGGATCCAGTGTTTTGTGGCTTAAATCAGTTTTAACTAATATACGGTATTTTTAGCCATCTGTTGGAGCCATGTCATAGTTTGTTAATTGTGTCTTTAGTACACACCTTACTTACAAGTAAAAAGGCCTTCATTTTGTAAGATAAAACAAAAACTTGATGCAATTTTTGATTTCTATTTAATTTACAAATTGTAAAATAATTTAAATTTAGTTCTTTCTCTCAATGAAAACCATGTTATTAATCTAAGAAATAAAGTACACTTTGTGGCATTGTGGGCCCCCAGGCAGCTCTTACTTTCTTCATTTGTCCCTCGCTGCCTCTTTCTCTCTTTGCCGACCACTAAAAAAATAATTAAAACTTCTAACAGCGTCACACTGTGCTTGAATGTGTCCTCTGAGTTTTGACATGTTTGTAGGTGTCTACTAGCTCATGTTTTAAGTGTGTCTGTATTTATGTGCTCACAAGTGCATGTGTGCATGTGTGTGTGTGTGTGTGTGTGTGTGTGTGTGTGTGTGTGTGTGTGTGTGGCAGGGGGCAGTCGTTAGCGGGCAAAATGAATAGTTGCCACCATCGTTTATAGTTCCCTAATGAGGAGCCTGGGCCCTTGCTTCTCCTCATGTCTCGCTGTTTTATACGTTCTGTGTGGCCAGGTCGCCTTCTCATCTCATGTCCTCAGAACACCCATGGGCCTCATTACCTTACCGCCATTGTTTATTTGGAGGGAAGAAGCAAGGAGGAGAGGAAAGATGAAAGAAAGGTCTGTGATCGACTGTTTCCTGTCGCACAACCTTTCACAAGGCCAGGTTTGCTTTTGGGGTCTGCATTTGAAAACACACCGTACATGTGTGTGTGTGTGTGTGTGAGAGAGAGACCATCGTTGCAAACTTTTGATGGAATTCACTTGATCAGCGCCAGATTGCTTCTTGGTGTCATCTAATCCTTTCTGAGGGTTATTGTTTTGCAATTTTGGGGAGACTCGGCTCCCCTCCTCTGTGAAGTCTGCAGAGTGCACTTTGAAGAAAGATGAAGTCATGGCTTGAACCAGAACCCTCGTAAATTGTAATTAAAAATGAATTGCCTCTGATCACATTACAGGATTATATTGTTACATAGCAACATAGCTCAAAACCTGACAGAGAGGATAAGAGGAAAGAAGAAGGAAGGATAGAGTTTAAGAGCAAGAAGGAGACATATCCAAGAGGCCTGGGAAAGTGACAAGTTTTGTTAAAGAAGAATACGTGTATGGTAGCTGTCAGTTCTAGGCATTTTGTTGTTTAGTGTTTGTCCTAACAGCTCACCAAATGTAGCTGACATGATGTTGTGTGGAAACCATTCCAGTGTTTATTAGCAGATGATATTTAAGTTGTAAGTGAGCGGGAAGCTTCGAGAATGTTTGAGCATTAACGGCTTGTTTAGAGACATGACAGTTTTACAAAAGCTCAACAATTACTCAAGAAGACATCCGTCATTGATAAGATAGACAATGAATTTGACATACTTACTAGTTAGCTAACTAGTATTTTTAAATTGGCCAATAAAGCAATATCGTTTGATTTTCTTGGTCACTGGGGGCAGCAAAGGAAACACAAAGGAAAGAAAATACAACAATGTAATTTTATCACCTCACTAAGTTGTTATGGTTAACATGTTGGCAAACGATTTGCTCCACTTGTTCACCAATTGGTCTCTGACTTGGTGCTGGGCAGGTAGTGTACAGTGGGATAATCAGGCTCCCAGCTAGAAATGACATGGATAACATGGCAGCTGAATACCATAAGTGAGTGGAATTTTCACTATGAGTGACCCTGTTTACATTACACATTACTCATTCATTCATTATTGATTCAAAAAGAAGATAAGTGCAGCTTTAATTCAAAAAAGAAAAGTAGTAAATACTTGACTGAGGAAGAAGTCAACACTAACTCCTATAATGAACTCCAACTCAATGATATCTGACAGTGCAAAGTCCAATTCCGTTCTATTTAATTCTATTTCAAAAGCGCCAAATCAAAGCAAAAGTTATCTCAGGACACCTTTTGTATAGAGCAGGTCTAGTCTGTACTCTTTAGAAGGCCAGACTTTATAATTCAAGGCTAGATTCTTTTCCTTTATTTCATTTTCTAAACTATTTGTAATATATTGTTATTCCTGGCGCTGCTGACGAGTTGTAACAAAGGTTTAAAAGGTGCTGTCAGATTAGAAGTGGTGTGGTGTAAATTAACAGCATTGACAGATGAAATAGCATATTGTCCGCCGTCACTGTTCAGAGGTCACCTTGGGAAAACAGTGGGACTGATTATAATGACCACTTTTAGTGAGCTGCTGAAAAGAGCTGACAGGAATGGCTCATAATGTGCTGTTTAACTGTTGTGTTTGCAGAGAGACAGGAAATCAAGTAAACTTATTCAGCCAGTTGTGTTGTGGTGTGATTTATTGTGTGAAGTGTATTAAATGCAAAAACCCACAGTACACTCATTACGGGGAAATGTTCACAAAGTCAGAATTGACAATGCCGACCAAAGCGACATTATCAAAGAGTCAGATATCGATTTTCATGAACCTTTTCACGCTTTATTTCCTCAGATCAAGCCTCACACGTCTCTGGGAATGCAGTACGTACTGTATGAGTCAACTAGATTTAATAGGAAGATTAGCATTTCAATAGCTTTTCAGCACACACACCTTTAAAACATTTCAACGAATAATGAACCATTTCCATAATCACTGCCATAATCATTTCAGGCATTAATTTAGTCAATTTAAGGAGCTGAAACTGTTTATTAAAACTTTAAACTGCTTGTGTTTGCAATGCCAATGTTAGAATATGAAAACAAAAACTGTGTGTTAATACTAAAGCAGCATATCCCAGATAATGAGTGCGAGTACCATGAGCATTGCCGCTGATTAAATTTTTTTGGATGACTTTTTAATCATATGAAAAATAATCTTAATGTATTGGCTGAGGTATACACGCAGTGGGAGTAAATGCAAGCTTTAAAACACTTCAGCATTGGGCTGTAATGCATTCTGGGTTTTGTCACTATGATGGGCTTAGTCACAGTTGATCAGCATGCTGTAATGAGTATTGTGCCGAGCTATAAAGGCAAGGTGACTGAAAGGGCCTCCATAGACTTTCATGAAATATATATATACCTCATAATAACTCATAAACAGTAAAGGTCACATCAGTGTGTAATATTAAGCATTTTGAAATATTAAAGGATTCCATACCGTACACACTGGCTGAGATCTCAATAAAATGGGTGTCTATAGGTACTGTATTTAATTGTTCATCAATCATAAAAAAGTCATAGCAGACATTTTTGACATACAAATTGTACTGGGCGCATTAAAACTGTAGGAGGAGATGGAGTAAATGTGTTTCCCGCCAAAAATGTATAATTCAAGAAATATGCGAATATGTTCAGATTTTATGAAAACAACAACATAATATAATGCACTTTTAACTATATGAACCATATGTGTAGTATAGACGGTTTTCAAGTTACAGGTGAGCCCAAAAACACACAAAACAGTAATGAGTAGTATGCAAGACAATATGTGTGTGATTGCTGCTGCACTGCAATTATGCTAATTAGCCAACCTTACCTCCTGAGGTCAGAGGTCTTGTGGCAGAGCGAACAACAAACTCTAAAAGATGACAGCATTCCAACTAACTGCGCGTGCATTTGCTTTTTATGTTAACAGCCCAAGGAAAAGAGTCGTGAAGTGAGCAGTCCACTTCAGTCCCTCCTATCAAAACCTGTGAGGCAGCGAGGAGCATGCTGTGTGTTGTTACCACCATCTACTCCTTTCTCCTTCCTCCTCCTCCTCCACCCGCTTTGTCCTTATCCTCCTCTGTCCTATATTCTGTGCATGCTTCTTTTGTTGGTTTCGGCTATGTTTGGCAGTGGGCCTTGTAGACTCCCGGGGCTGTGTGTGTGTGTGTGTGTGTGTGTGGCACTGCGCATGTGTATCTGCTCCCATGCATGTATAATGACAATGAGTGCTGGGCAGTAAAACCGTCATCTGTAAATCACAAGGAGTGCCAGGTGACTGGCGGTGCCACGCTCCTGATTTAAAGCTGCTCCATGATTCAATCGACGTGTTGTTTGGAACACCACAGTGTTAGAGAGCTGCTTTACAGCAGTCAGACTAGATGTGGTGCGTCTCACCGGTTTTGTAAATTTCCAAAACCAACAATTGGACTCTTTAAATTGGTTCAGCGTGTGCATTTAGGTGTGAAAAAGGGGAGCGTGGTTTCAACTGGTCTGCAAAGTATATTCAAAACATCTTGCATTGTCTTGACTACTGCTGCTCACCAGGAATAGATTTCAGGATAGTGTTTGCATTTATCAGCATCTGATAGCTCCTCCAAAACAAAGGATTCACTGTCCTTTGGAGATTTGTCCTCCTACACTCCTCTTCTTACTCTTCATCCAACAGTTTAGAAGACTCGCTGTTTCCCACAGTAGCACATTCTCATCAATTTATGCAGCTGCTTAACAGCAAAGGCTCTCCAACTGATTAGAGAACGACTCAATTCTCTAGCTAAAATCCATTTTAAGAAATGCATAATATTGATATATAATATTGATTTCCATATCATCTGATTTATACCAAAATCCTGTGGCAGAAGTAATCAGATCAAATGCTTAAGTAAGAAATGCCACACTGTAAAAAATACTCTACTATTGCAGTCCACTTTACTAATTTACAGTCAGTCCTGTTAATTGGTGGAAATACTCAAGTAAAATGAGTTTACCACTATTAGTGTTATGAAACAATGTTTTTATGAATGGGTTGCTGCTCTGTTTGCCTACATGCAATACACTGTATTATTTCAAAGGAGGAATGGAATGCATTGTAGTTCTGACACAACAGAGCAGATTAGAAAAACATCAAGTCTACCATCTGTTAGGGGAACTCTAAGATCTCCAAATGACAAAAACTCCATCATTACACAGGTGATGCACATTTTCATGTGCAGCTCCAGTCTGTAACCCCACTAGTCTCTGTTACAGACAGCCTTTATCCCTCACTTTGTTATGAAAAGGTATGAAAGGATTGGCTCTCTGCTACAGTTGGACAAAGTGACTTGTGAACATGTTTTTCAGAGGCCTTAATTCCTGTCCCTCTCAGGCTCAACATGATCAAAGAGAGGCATGAAAGCTCATATTTCCTCATTAACTGCTTCATTCAGAGAGATTACAGCCTGAAATTGGCTTGAAAATTCAGCAAATATCTGTTCAAATCTTCTCCTCACCTGAGGCCAGCAGGCCCACCAGGTCCTGCACCAAACCCAGGCAAGAAAAGTGGGAAATTTAGCCCAGCCTGACTCCACTCATCAGTTCCTGTCAAGTCCTGTCAGAATTGGGAGTAAATGTCGAAACTCCAGCGGGGATGGCTGTTGAATATTTTTGTGAGTGTTTCTGGAGGCATTCGGGGAAGTGCGCTGTCCTGCTGGAGGGGCTGAGTATGGAAACATGTTCTCTTTCTCTCACTGTGCTGCTTCGCATTGGGAGGAGGATGGAGGCAATTACCAGCGGCAGCAGCTGAGAGTGGGCCAAGCCTCTGCACATCAATCAGCATTACTCCACCTCCTGTGTATGAGAAAGAGTGTGTGAAAGAGCACCTCCCAGTGGCGACATACTTCACAACACCCAGCCGGTTAGAAAACCATCTCAACCACAATCTGCTCAAGGGTCTTACATTTGAATGGAGGCCTTTTTCCCCTCTAAATTAATTTCCCCCACCTAATTGCTGCGTTCATTACCAGGGTACAATAATGTCAAAAAAACACTGTCCTGAATTAATTTCCATGGCTGAATGTGAAATGAGTCGGAAAAAAAGGCAAAGCACTTGGTGTGCCGCTTGTCATTTGGTTCATGTTGAACTGCAAAGCAGAGGCAATTTAGGTTAATGTGGAATAAGGAGGAGGGGAGAGGTTACAAAAAAGCAGGGGTAATTTGGTGTGGCAAATTGATGAGTCATCTTTTGTTCAGAGTCTTTGATTGACAAAAGAGTCAGGCAGAATTAGCATTTAAAGAGCCGGAAAGGGTCTCCACATGAATTTGTCATTCTGTTACTCTTTTTATTTTTATTTTTTCACATCCCAACACACTCCCTCTCTCTCAAGCTTTATGTCTCTCCTCTGTTGTGTAGTCCTCCTGTGTTTAGGCTAATTACATTTCTACTAAGCCCGGGTGTGTCAACTGTGACATTTCTACTGTTGGCGTAGCAACATTTGCACTGCTCTCACATTATGTCTGCATTAGGGACATCACACATTAGCCAAACTCTTTTTTGGCTACACTTAACTAAAAAGAAAGGGGGGGTTGGGTGCAAAAAAAAAACCAAACAGCTGCCAAATGCTTTGAAAATGTCATATTATCTCCTCTGATTTCTGCATTGGCACTTAATTTAATGTCCCTAAAATTGCACTGCCGAAAGGTGAGTGGGAACAATCATCCTCTCCTGATTTGTTCTCTGCTCTTGGAGCGCGGTTACCCGAGCTCCACCATCTCATGCATACTAAACCGATGAAAACGCACAACAGCCAAATGTTTATGCTCGGTGTCTCTGAGGTAGAATGAGTTAAAATAAAAGCCTTTTTGTTGTGCGTTTCGTCTACGGAGAATTGGAGGGAGGCAAGGGTGTGTGTGTGTGCATCGCATTCAGGTTGCACTTCAAGGCCAAACTGGAGCGAGATGAAAGGGAGAGACAGGGCGCTCTGTCCTGTGACGAATGATTGTTAGATATAACTCAGCCCTAGAGGTAAACAAATGAGGGTGATTTTCCATGGAGTAAAAGGATTTGAGGGCCTGGATGTGTTATCCATGATGAGACAGCAAATTGTCGCAACATCAAGGCCGGTGCTCTCTGAGCTGTGTGGGAACATGGATATTTATGTAATGCCTGATGTAGCCATTGATTGTTCTTTATTATATTATTAACTGATCCTGAAAGCTGATATGACGCTACAAAATTGCACCTTTCAACTCTGGATATCCATTTCTTCTTGCTGTGGCACAGCCAGGCTCCTCATCCATAACGGAACTGTCAGTGCCCTGTAGAGAGCACACTGCTTTCAAAGGGAATGAGCTGAGCTGATGTGATTGGCCATGACTGGTGCCAGCCCACGCCGCACCTACTGATAATTTATTCCCCCTTATTCAACCTCTTTTACAGCTGCGTGTGCTCGACGTGATGAGTGGCACAACACATTCAACGGCTTGGGTAAAAAAAAAGAATGACGAATTCCGTATGTGACATAATAGACAGCATCGTGTGTATATACACTAACAATGACATCACTGATAACACAAACAGGAATCAGTGCAGACTCACTCTGCTCTTCATAACATCAAGAGATATTAATGAAATACAAACAAGCTCTTAGAAATCACTAGCTACTTGCAACTTATGCATATTTAGTAAGAGTAGGACATGAGAGTGATTTATGAAGCATTCTACGTGGAAAAGGAGGGTGTGATGTTTTATGACTCTTAGTCGCAGTTTACAAACTATAATTACACATTGTAGTTTTCTGACAGCCATGGTTTGCAGTATTAGACAATGGGAAATACTTGAAATGCAGAAAATAGCACCACTTTCTAATTGCTGTGTATATATGTATAAGCAAATAAGTTTTATCCTATTATCCAATTATACCATTTGCATATTAGCCTGTTAGGTGAGAAAATATTGGCAAACTAACTGCATGACTTTATTTAAATTTTCCATATGAGCGCTATCCAATCATTTTACAGAGCCTAGTGCTTCGTATCCGTTGCAATGTTGCAATGGCCAGATTTACCCCGCTGCAGTAGGGTGCCTCTGGGAACAAATGAACACTCTGTGCAACTTGTACGTTTAAATTCTATATATTTGGTCCCAGATTTGCTGTGTGGTCATTTCAATAAATACAAATTAATTTAGTAATATGCAAAATGTGAAAAAAGTGAAATATTGAAGGTTATTAATAAAGCAGGATCCATGTTACGGCTCTTGTTGAGATTGTGCTTTAGTGATGCATACTGCCAAGGAAATGTTCTGTCATTTAGGACAAACAGTAACACTGGAGCTTTTCTGTGCCCCTGGAGTTCTGGTGCCCGGGGTAGTTGCCCGCTTTACCCGGTTGGTAATTCAGCCTCGAATGTCACACATGCAGCAATTATGTTACAAACCCTTGCAAGATGTCAGAGCGAGACTTCTGTTTCTGGTTAAACAAAAAAGAAGCAGGAGGAAGGAGAACATAAAGCAGTACAGTACAACAGCAATAGCAACACTGGCGGTCGAGCAGGAACACGGGGGCAGCAGGAGCAACCACAGATCCACAGCGCCGGAGGCAGAAATACCTGCAGAAATCTTTGGGAGAGAGAGAGAGAGAAGGGGACGAGAGAAGCACAGCTAGGGGAAGAAGGTGAATTTGTGACGAGCATTAATGGGATATGGGTGTGTAAAAATGGAGAGGAGAGAGAGGAACTCAGTGCATCCTACGAGTCTCCCGACAGCCTAGGCCTATAGCAGCATAACTAAGGGGTGCCTCAGGGGTCACCTGAGTCAGCCCTACTATAAGCTTTATCAAAGAGGAAAGTCTTAAGCCTATTCTTGAATGTTAGGAGGTGTATCTGCCTCCCGTAAACAAACTGGAAGCTGGTTCCACATAAGAGCTTGATATAATCAATCCTCTATTATGTAGGTACCACAACGGAGACCAAAGCAACGGACTGGACAACATCATCCTGGAGCACCGCTGACTCTTTTTTACCCAACCCCAGTAAGCTTTGACACTGTTGTTGTACCAAATCTGCTACTAGAAAATATCTCATCGTTGGTATTTGTAAATGAGTGAATGGGGAAAGCTCTACTTGGCCAAATCTTTAGCAAGATGCATTAAGCCTCCGAGTTTTATCAAAGTCAGGCTGATGATGCAGCAGTTGCTACAAACAAAAATATAAAGCCTAATTATTTTTTTATGTCAAAGGGGACACTGCAGACATTGCGTCACCTCAAATGCTTCCTTTTTCTCTCTCTTTTAGTCATCTTCCTGTATTGTGGTGGCTACTTAAATATAGATTCACATGAAAGGCCTGAGATCACTATTTAATAAAATCCTACCTGTTGTATCATCATATTCTCTATAGAGAAACAGAGAATCAGGAGATTTCTTTGTTGAGTATTTCTCTCTTATTGGCAGATCGTGGCAGCGCAACAACAACGGCGATCACATGTGGCTCACTGGTCATCATATGTGCTTTGATCGGAATCAGCAGCTTCTTATGTTATAGACGGTAAGCTAGGAAACATGTTGAGAATAATGATTTGTATATGTGGAATTATGTCACACCACACTTTCTATCACTCCATGAAAGAACTCAAATGTGCATTTTTATTTGTCAGAGATCACGGTTAGCAAAACTGTTCTGTAGTGGAAATGATAAAGTACCTGGATGGAAATCCTCATGTGCTCACTTTTTATTTTCAACGGTTATAATCTGATCACTGTTTCCTTTACATGTTAGGTCACACAACATGATCCCACCGCACACAACAGAAGAACACTTACCCATGAATAATGGTCTAGTGTTGTAGAGTTTGTTCCCTCTGACGAGCGACAGAACCTTACTGGAATTCAAGGGATCGTCTCCCATCTGATAAAGAACGGGTCAGAGAGATTGTGTAATCGCCTCCGTCTGGAAACCCATTGTTCTGTGAAGATTGCCTGAAAACATAATAACTGGATTGATGTGAAAACCTTTATTTAAGACCCTGTGCCACTTCACATGGTGCTCATAGGTGGTGCTTTTTTTTACCCTGTCAGAGAAGTAAATCCCATGAAAACACGAACAACCAACAATTTAATCATTTCAGCGTGTTGCCTGTTTAGCCAAAGCCTGATGTAGCTCATTCCTCTGTGCCATTGAGCTCTGTTGTTGTCTAAAAACATGTGCACTGTAGTTTATTTGTAGTAATTTAGTAGTAGTGTAGTAATCCCACTTACACATTCCTGCTGCTGTAAATACTCACAAGCAATCTTGTTTGTGTAAAGTGTGCTTAACACTTCAGTGCCCAGCTGTTTTGAGGAATTATTCAGGATGTTTATATGTAAATGAGGAGACTGATATTTTGTATGAGCCGGCAGCAGATTCAAATACACCGCTGAAGCAATAATACATTTGTCAGAGGCAGAACTAAAAATAAAGAACAAACTCTGAGCTATGTCTTTGTCAGGACTTATCTGTGTCCAACTCTGAAAATGTCTTACTTAAACCCCATTAACGGTGTCCATCCTTGCAGATAGCGTAGACATCACCAGAGAATTCAAGATATTGGGCTCCAGCTTTTCCCACCACTTGAGCAGTCAGTGATGTCAGTGTTTCCTGTGTGTGCATAATTTAGATTCTGGCCATGACTTGCTTAATGGATGTTCATGCAGAAGGAAGTTAACATTGCACTTGGTCTGCTGCTGCCCCACCGTTCCAAATAAAATCTAAAATCACTTTATTTGTTTTAGATATCGCCTAGTACAAAGCAGGAGATGCTTGGGCATGCTTCCCCTTTATGACATGATGTACCCAAATAATTAATAATAATAATAATAATAGCATCTGGATATCATGTATGACATGTAAAGCTTATATATGAGGTGTTTCAAAAGTATGTGTTCATCACTGTTATTGAAATATGTGCCATTTCCAGTCTCTCTGGATGTTTAATAGTATTATTTAATTTGTCATTAATGTTATTTCGCATGCCTGCAATATGTACACAAATAGGAACTTTTCAATGTTTTTCTCATAATTTTATAATGGTCAGTGTGAAATAAAACATCTTAAAAGACCACAATGATTAACGCAATTTCTGCTGAAACATTTCATGGGTCAGCAGCTTTTAAGGAAGTGTGAATCACTCATTTAGTGGCCTTTGTTCGTCATCTAGTTTTATTCCTGTATTTGTTGTTGCTCTCCACTGTCAGTTTGCAAATTATTGCAACACAACCAGCGGCTTCCACAGCTGCTGCTAACTGAACCAGCATTCAAGTCAAAACTATGTGGACACGTCACATAGTATCACGTTACTGTCTCTCCAGATGTTGTTCTCCTCCAGACACAAAGTTCTTTCACTTCTCCAGTCTCCAAAGCAAACTTGATTATGAAAGAATACAAAAACACTCAAGTTCAGAGTGAATTCCTGTTATATTCTCCTGTCACTGTCACTGAAACTCACAGCTGGACCCGTGCACCAGTTCAAAACTGAACCCCCAGTCAAGATCAAGTCACAATGTGACCTGTTTTCAATTGTGTTTGTTGCCAGTGACAAACACTTTTGCTCATCCCTCCATTTTAATAGCGACTCAATGTTTAATAATTCATTCTGGTTTTCATCTAATGTACTAAAAAGCCTTTTGGGGTTTCTACTTTATTGGAAATGCATTCTGGTCGGTGTTGACATTCCACCGCAGGCCAACGTGCATGAGACACAGCGCCTGCTCGCCGACCAGATACTGAGTGTGGAGCGGACAAACCCGGACTCCTTAGTTATCGTCCTCGGTGACTTTAACAAAGGAAACCTCAGCCACGACTTCCCAAAATACAGACAGTTTATTAAATGTCCAACCAGAGAGGAGAATGTTCTTGATCACTGTTACACTACAGTCAGTGGGGCCTATCACGCCGTCCCCCGCGCTGCACTGGGACACTCTGACCACGTCATGGTCCATCTGATTC